>VZTT01027126.1:38752-54213 GCA_013400855.1 Buphagus erythrorhynchus | reverse complement strand
TTTATTATGTACTGCTTGTGATGTCCAAGCTCCCTGCTTTCCAGCTGGCAAATGATGAGGATTACATACCAACCACGCTAATGCAGGAAAGCAAATGAAAATGAAGTAATCAATAGAGACAGCACAAGCATATGAATGACTATTTAGGCTATTTCCTAATGCTCCAACCACATCCCCTCGAGTTAAATTTTCTCTTTATTATCCATCTGAAAGTCAGCAATTAAAAAATGCATTTCCTGCCCACCACCCAGGACCCTAAAGCAAAATGCACACAGCCAAATCCATAAGCAGAAACAAAACCTGCAAGACTCCACACTACCATCATAGGCTTTCAATGCTGCACATCGCTTCAGTACTGTAGCTTCACACGAATCAATAGTGCAATGCTGCTTTAATTATCACTGGCTTCAGTATCCCCTCAGGCATCTCTTTTGCATCTCTTTTTTTTTGACAGGATCAATAAACTTTCCATAGATTAAAAAACCTGAAAACTTCAACAAATGGTCTTGTGGGGGTAAAAATGTAGCTAAAGTATTGCAGGAGTTACAGAACTATACTGCATATAATTGAAAAGTCACATTATTTCACATTTCCAAGCATCTTATAAGAGTGGTTGGTAGGGATAGCTGCTCTAATGGAGCAACTAATGCCAACTTACTCTGAAGAACTCTTTGGTTGACCCTGAGTCCAGTGTTCCGTAAGCAATTTCGGTTTGTTTGGCAAGGTCTTCTGCACTCTCTATGGGTGAGACCATTCGCTCAACAGTCAAGAAAGCAGCGAGGTTAGCAGTGTAGGATGAAATAATGATGAGCGTGAAGAACCACCAGACACCTCCGACAATGCGACCTGAGAGGGATCTAAACATGAATAAGATAATGCACATTTTCCTGTCTCTGGAGCCACGAAGAGTGAGAGAGAGAGAGTGTGAGGGCACCATTATTGCTGAACATTTGTCATTAAGTAACAATCAATGGGAGGAAGATCANCATTTGTCATTAAGTAACAATCAGTGGGAGGAAGAAAATTTGCATTGTAAATATTAATAAATGTGTCTACTCTCGAAACTTAATGTCTACAGTGTAGTCCACTATATTAATGTGCATCACACGCACACAGAAGCTTAAATCCTCTTCAACAGTAATCTCAGTGTTCCTATTATTTCAGGACATGTCTAAAAATAGGAAAAAAAACAAAAATACTGGGTAGATAATCTCTTTTTGGAGACAAAGCAAAGCATGGTAGCTGAAAATCAGTAGCTTTCTCTGTTTCATCTTAAAAAAAACCCAAGAGGCTTTGCATATGGATGATGCTGGTTCTAGGATTAAAATATTCCTGTCACCCAAACTTCTCAAAAAATCCACAAGCTACTGGAATCATTCATTAAACATTTACATTTTTCTTCTTTAAGAAGCAAGAATTNTTTGGTTGACCCTGAGTCCAGTGTTCCGTAAGCAATTTCGGTTTGTTTGGCAAGGTCTTCTGCACTCTCTATGGGTGAGACCATTCGCTCAACAGTCAAGAAAGCAGCGAGGTTAGCAGTGTAGGATGAAATAATGATGAGCGTGAAGCACCACCAGACACCTCCGACAATGCGACCTGAGAGGGATCTAAACATGAATAAGATAATGCACATTTTCCTGTCTCTGGAGCCACGAAGAGTGAGAGAGAGAGAGAGTGTGAGGGCACCATTATTGCTGAACATTTGTCATTAAGTAACAATCAGTGGGAGGAAGAAAATTTGCATTGTAAATATTAATAAATGTGTCTACTCTCGAAACTTAATGTCTACAGTGTAGTCCACTATATTAATGTGTATCACACACACACAGAAGCTTAAATCCTCTTCAACAGTAATCTCAGTGTTCCTATTATTTCAGGACATGTCTNCCACATTTCTGTTAAGTAAAAAATTATAGTTTCCTTTTCAATACCTGCAATTTGATGAGAAGGTTGTTCAGGAGTAATGCACATCCACTCTTAATCAGTACCAGTTTTATTGCTAATTTCAATAATAGAAGGATTAGGCCAATGCTGAACACCCAAAATTTCACTGCAAATGGCTAAAATTAAGCCTTTAAGTTTGAAAGATTGGGTCATAATATTTAATTAAAAAATTTTAGTTACAGCCCACTGAAGTTCCAGAACTTCTTAAAAGGTTGAGAAATTCAGGACTGCATGTATTAGACTAATCATGTACTAGATAATCATATATTATAGTACTAATCATGTATTATAGGACCCAAGATGTAGTAGATCTGAGGCATGTGCTCTGTAAGGCACACCTGAGCAACACAATGTGGCTTCTCAGAAACAGACAGTCAAATATTGTCTCTCACAGCCAGCAATATTTGTGAAGCAGCACTGTAGAACTTGAAACAGAAGTGGGGCATTCCTTGATGCAAGGCAGATATTCAACACAACTGTGTGCATTTCATGGGTGTAACACAATGGAACTAATCTAGCAACAACACAGTTCTTCTGAAGTGAACCCAGTGGAATTTACCCTGTGTGAACCTGCTGTTTCTGAGAGCTGTTTGTGATTTATGAACACCAACATTGGTAAAATAATAGTAATGACTGTTGCTCTTATCATAGCTATTAAAAAAAAAAAGTTAACGAAGGAAGATTTTATGCTTCAGCGTTGAGGATAAAATGCAAATGTAAAAAGATTTGACACAAACCTTGGGGAAATATCACATCCTTGTTGCATAAAGGCACCCAGGGAAAACCAGAGGCTGTTGAATATGCCAAACTCATTGGGAGGCTGGTCACTGGGTCCTTCTTTCCCATCCTCTGGTTCTTCTGTGTGCCACTCATATGGACTAAACCTGCTAACTAGGAACAGGACCACACTGACACCAATGTAGGCAAAGACTATGCACATCCAGATCTCATACGCCAAAGGGTCCAAGAAGGAAAACACTCCTGGTTTAGATTTCTGGGGCTTTTTGATCATAATGGATATCCCCAAACTCATAAAAGGCTTAGAAAAATCAATGACCTCTTCTCGTACCAAAGTGATGGTCAGAGGCGCAACAGCAATCTCTGCTTTCTATAAAGAAAAAAGAAATATAGATGTATAGATTAATTGATGTGTGCTTATATATTCAGCTAAAGCAGCTAATTCCAAAGGTATGTTATTAACATCAGGACACTGTGTCTTAAATGCTCTTGGTAGCATTTTTCTCTTTCTTTCTATCACACTCTGCATTTACTCAATATGCTTTCAATAAAACATACACATTGCAGGTGTTTAGTTTGCAGAATTATGCAAATACTTAATTTTTCCGCTAAGGAGAAGATTCTTAAATCTTATAGAGGTGAGCAGCAGTGTAGGAAGATCATTTTAGGCATTAATTTAGATTTAAATAGAGGAATTAAAGAGAAAATGGAAAATTAGAATGACCCTATTGTCAATGAACGTATAGAGATTTTTTAAGATCCCAGAAACAGTAATTAATTGGCATATTTTTGTAAGACATAATAATATTTTGAGGTAAAGCAGGTCATAGACTCAAGAAGGTTTTAAGTGGCATGAGGCTGCAAAAGTGATTAACTGTTGCTGTGATTCCACCAAACTGCATAGAGCTGTCTCAAGAATAATATAGTCCCATAGGACTAAATTAGGTTTTAAACAGCAAAAAATGGCAAGTATACAGGAAATAGGTGTGCACAATCATGTGATAAAAGGATAAAATGTGTGCTGAATCCATTCCCACTAGTGTCAGGAACATTTTAAAACGTGTTTCTAACATGTTTTTTTGGATGAAGATGCCAATCTTGAATGAATCATTATTGATGGAGGTGATTATGGCTGCTAACAATGATGTCTGTATGCACTATAAAATATTGGAGCTAAGCTAATGGATCGTTTTTCTCATTAGGAGCGCTACATTACATTAAGGTCTGTTCCTTAGGCCTAGCCTTACCTTTTACACTAAAGTTGTCATTAGAGCTGCACTTCAGATTGGAATTATATGGGGACCTGGGGATGCACCTCTGAGAGGGGAACAGAGGCAAGAGCTGCTGAAACCTTTCTCCTGTTCATCATCATGGTGCTGTGTCTAGGTACAGCCACAGAGCAGAGCCCGTGCTCTGTGACCAAGGTGAACTTCTATACATATATTCTATAGCTTATGGGCTCAAGAGAGTAACAGTATTTTGTGAACCCTTTGCTGTTTCAATGAGATTAAAATGTAATGAAAATAAGGATGTGCTCAGTTTAATCCAAGTGTGATGTAAATAGCTTGTGTCCCAAAGAAAATATTGAAATGGAGCCTTTTTTGTCACCTTACAACTTTGAAACAGGTAAATGCATTTAAAATAATTTGTGGTTTTTATTTTATGCGCTAATTCCTATGGAGACGTATATGTTTCATTGAATTTAATTTTAAACCAATATTGTGTAGTTAAAAATTAAACCTATTTTGGCAGCTTTGCAATTGTAAATAATTCAAAAGAACTGACTCATTGCAGTGCAATGGCCCGTAAATGCACATTTGTATTAAGATGGCTATATATTAATCATCAGATTATATCTGTCATTCTGAAATAGTTGTGATGCAAACATTTACCAAAATTTTATATAAAGATATTACATTTTAAGCAATGCATCTGAAATCATAATTTTGCAAAGGTATCAGAAATTACCTCTGGTGCTAATGTCTCAGATAAATGTTATGAAAACACTGCTAATTCTCTGAATTTTAATTTACATTTTGTTATACAAGGCACTTTTAAAAAAATTTGGCTTCTTAATCCCTTGTGACTACCTAAATCAGCCTGAAATAGATGTTCTATGGAAACAGCTATTATATGAGGAAGGGTAACATATCTAAAATATATTTTTAAGTAGCCTGAAAATTATAAAGTAAACTTAGTTTCTGTAGTCTGAAGACAGTAGGATGCATATTTTTGTTTTTCAACTCACTCATAGGTAGCTTTTCTCCAGAAGAATGGTTTCCTTCTTTACAGTCAATATCTTTTGTATTTCTAAATTTTGATTACTGAGAATGCCTAATGTGGAGTCCTTTAATTAAGTGAGACTCATGGCAACTGTGATCTCTTCCTGCCAATCTTCTCAGTGTTTGTCACACAGTGGTATCTTCATCAACACAGTGTAAATGATAGACCTGCTTAGTGATCTTCAAAGATGTTGGCTAACGGGTTTTCTGTGTCTGCAGATTTCTACTGGGGTTAAAACACAGATCCCTGGGGGCTGTTAGTTTTCACAGTGTGAGCTGGAAAAGTGACATTGCCATTTTAGTGTGAATTAAGGAGATTTTAAATACCTACTTAGCATATTGCATATTATATGTGAAATGCTGGAGAGGATTTATCTTACCAAATTTAAATGCTCAAATAGGGTATGCAGAACTTGAACAACATCAGAACTAGCTGCCTACAGTACTTGAAGGAGTTAAAGAGGAGAAATAAGAACTTAACCCATTTTTTGCAATTGTGATCTAGTATCAGATAATTCGTAATTTAGATAAATCCATTTCATGCCAACAAATCTAAAGGGAAAATATATAGCTAGGTCATAATTAAATGCCAAAATATTGGAGAAACTACAGCCCCCAGACTGATGATATTATTATTTTTGTAAGTCTATTGTGTATCATGTGAAGCCTACATAAACTCTTCATTGCAAAAGCTAAATAATGAAAATAGCTGTACATTATAATTATCAGCATTTGTGCTTTGCCCAGTTGATGTACACCATATAATTATGGATTGAAATGATTAACAATATAACTACGGTGCAAAAACAATTAATGATTTTGTTGCCAGTGAAATCTGTTTTGACAAAGACTAATAATACTTCACAGTTAAATCAACTGCATTTGTAACAGCATTTCAATCAAGGCTCCACCATTACCAAGTACAGATGCATTCTGGATCCTTCCAATATTATACAATGAGACAAGATTGATTCTGATGGTGAGAGACATTTTCTTTTCCAGAATATATAATTATTATATCCTTGTGACTAAAATGTATGCTTGGTACAAGTATTGTGAAGGTAGTAAAGCTATCTGAGAAAAACCATGCAGGAAGTGATTTCAATCTCAGAAGGTCATGGCTTCTGAGATTCCAAACAGAATTGAGTTGTGACCTTTTGTGTTAAGCAGTGAAAGAAAAGCATTCTGAGTCAGGAGAATGAATATTTAATTGGAGCTGACTGCTAGTGAATTTGGAAACACCTGTTACATGTGCTTAATGGCATTTCGTCCCCTGCCAGCATTTCTTCTGTGAGCTAGATATCAAGGCAAATAGAATCCACATGGACTACTGCAAGCATTTGGGTACATCAGGGACAAATGACCAAGACTCCCTGGTAGTTTTTAATAATGTGCTAAAAACAAAACAGGAAAATAAGTAACCATAACATTCTGTACAATATTAGCAAAATTGCACCCCACAGCATTTTATATGATGTTTCCTCTGGGACATGATGGAAAACTCAACCACAGAGTTTAGGAAATGACTAAGCTGCTCTGTGCAGCACCTGAGTGTCCAGGTACCAGAACAATCTGGTGCACACAGGTCTTAAAGGAACATGGGATAAAATTTTCACATGTCTACTCTCAGCAATATGGATAGAGCTAAGGGGCACTGAGGTATGATGGTAGGAGAAGAGAGCAGAGGAATATTTTGTGCTGTATAGAAGGGGTTCAATCTCACTGGCCAGAGCAAAACTGTCTGTTAATTGGTTAACGTGGTTGGGAATGAAAAGCTGTAAAATGTTTCCCAAACAGATCATTTGGCCAACTTGCTAATTCAGTTGCAAATTCTCTCCCAGTCCTGGCTGCAAATAAAAAGCCTTGCTTGAAACACAGCCAACTACTCAGACTACTTGTGTTTATGATTACGGGATCTATCAGAGAAGATGAACACACTCTTCTAGCAGAGCTTTGCAGCAAAGTCTCTGGCTGACTGATTTTTCTGCTTTCTCTGTGTGGAATAGGCCTGGGAGCCTGAAGCTCCGTAAATTGTCTGGCAAGGTCTCAAGGAAGTTGCAGGGAGGATGCTCTTGGTGGATTCCCTGTGGAAATCTTTAGCAGAAAACTTTGTAAGTAACAGAAAGAGCAATTTCCTCCAAAGCTACACCTGTAAAAGTCCATTAAGCACGCTTGGCGTGGCTCTTGGCCTGAAGGCCTGGCGGCGCTGGACAGGCCGCACCACCCGACCTCTCGACCTGCGTGGCCACATTCAAGCTGCTTCTAGGCAAAGGTCTCTGCTCAATCCCAGTGTCCAGGAATTGTTTTCGACAGTAACTACGGGCCAAAAATATACCAGAGACCATTCTTGCAATTCAGCAGATTAATCAGGTGAATTCTGAATTGCCACCGATACACCAGGATGGATACAGCCTCAAGGCGCCTTGTGACAGTGCAGCAAATGCACTGGGCAGCAGCTGACTTTGGTAAAAAAGCTGCTCCAAGAGCTTTGCTGCAGCTCATTGCCAGGGCCCAGTCCCAGAATCACAGAGACTGCAGCCATCCTAAGCAGATAGTTGAAAAGAACCTCCTCCTCACTCTTCTCCATTATAAAAAATGAAGTGTTTGCCTTATATTCTGGGTTGGCCTTCTTCATGCAGGTAATTTGCAACAGGTTCCACATGCCTGTGAACTTTACTGCTTTCAGCTCCTTTAAAAGCTGTAGGTGTTGACACCTACATCTGTGTGAGCTTCCTTACAACACTTCTTATTTCAGTCTAGTCCTAGGGCAGCTTGGGTTTGATGAGGTAAATTTTTCAAGATAAAAGAAGGAAAAAAATACCCCAAACAAACAGAAAATGAGAGTGTAATATCATGTTTCCTCTATAATTTTCAGCTAGATGATAGGCCACTGAAACTGTGCATCTGAGCAAAAGAGTTTTCTCATAAATACTAACATTTCTTGGATTATTGAAAAAGTATTCTACTATAAAACAGTGCTTGGCCATTGATGTCCATGAGTTTGCTATTGCAATTAAAATCCAGAGAAGGAATAACCTCCACACTTGAAAAAATAAGTCTGAAAAATCTTTATCTTTTAATATCCTAAGAGTTGACCTGCTTTCAAGCCACTGTAGTAGATATACATGCTTGGTGACATTCAGTGTTTCTATTCTTTAAAGACAAAATTTAGGTTGGTTCCTTCATGAATTTCCAAGAACATGGAGAGTTTTGTGAAGCTGATATAACCTTTGCATTCCAGCTGGGAGGGGAGATCACTGAAATTCTGGGGCAACATTTCCCACACTCCTACAGCACAGAGACTGTTTCATTCCACAGAGACCCTTGAACTGATGCTAATAGAGAATTTATCAGCTATGCTCAGCTGACAGAAGGGAACTGAAATGGAGCTGCTACAAAAGCCACGAGGCCTTTGCAACATATGGCCCAAACTCTCAATGGAATTGTGAAAAATGCAACTGGGGATGGATCAACTGGTATGCAGGAATTGTTTTATGGGGAGGTTGAGGCATGTTATGAGTTCATGGGTGGAAATATTCACATCTGCGTAGTTTGAGGAGATTTTTTTTTTATTCTATCACTGAAATGAAAAGTTTCTCTAAGAATTCTGAACTGTTTTCAGTGCAGATACTAGCAACTGCAGTCATCAGCAAGCTCAGCTCTGAGTTTTGCTACTTTTGGTAACACCAGATATTGCAAATATTTTTTTAGGTTCGTTTGAGTTATTTTCTTTACATATTGGAATTTTATGTGTCAACAGAATTGCTAACTATTATGGTATTCTGAAGAATCCTTCTCCAGATCACTCTATAACATAATGTTCTCAGTTGTTAAAATTACCGGGTTTGCTCTTAAATTTTATTATTGATGGTCATCTTAAAAGTCTGTGTTCATTGTGAATTGCCTAATTATGTACTTGTCTGTAGTGGTTTATTACCTATGTTTAATATATATGATGGTGGATTTTTCATTTCTCAAACTAGACCAAGAATCACATCTTTTTAAAGAGATCTGTCCACCATTTCATGAAAATGAATTAATGAGTGAAATTCTTCCCAACCAAATTTTACAGTGTGTCAGGAATAGATGGTCTCTAACATCAATCAATTTTTAAGAGATATACAAACTATGGATATTCTAATGTTTCAAGGTACTAGTTGAATAAATAGTAGAACTTTCATGAAGCTATTAACTTTTATCTTGAAAATAAGTGAAAACACACAGATCTGAAACAAGATTCTGTTTCTTTTCTGTGACCCCAAGATTAAATAAAATGCACATATACTTCCTATTTTATGACTTATAATATGATAAATTAAATCCTGCTTCAAAAATTGGTATGCTTACCCCATAAACAAGTTCTCCCACCATCCCATTCCAGATTTTTGTCTCTGGATCCCTTGCTCCATATTTTCCATCAGGAACAATGGCAATTTTGTACTTGATACCAATATGTTTTGCAATTTCTGATGCCAGATCTACACAGTATCCTTCAAACTTGTCATTCCCTTCAAAGGTATCATGGTTTTTCTTGAACATAACATATGGGGCTTCCTATAATGAAAGAAGTAGAACTGTAAAGGAGAAGTGTACTGAATATAGTCTGAAAAAAAACCAAACATGTCATGAACTGACTGAACAACACACACTTTATAAAAAGTTCATGGACAGTATTAGCACATTTAAATTAAAATGTATGAACAGAAATCCTTCTGGCAAGGTATACTCTTTACACTAATTTGGATTATACATTTCACAAGAATTATCAACCTTACTTTGTTTTAAATGGAAGACCTTGATGCAGAATATGCTAAATTTAAAGCATGAATAGAGGTTGGGCCTATACAGTGCAAAGGGCTGTGAGATCATAAAAATACAGTGTAGGCTTCTGACTTCAGTGAGTAAGCATATCCTCTAACACAGTGGGGTTACTGCCTATGTAATTTGAGATGCAGAGACTTCCTTTCTTGAGGTTTAGGGTGAATAATTCCTAAGAGGCTACATACATTTTAATGAGAACATACAAATACATTCCCAAGGAAATATGCATCTTCCTCTTAAAATAAACAGTGCAGATTCTGCAAGGTTGTTTAGGATGAACTTCAGTGATATGCATGGACAAGGATGGTATTAAATTGACAGTGACTTTACATGTTGTATGAAAAAGAAGTACCAAATATTTTGGGACAGTGAGTGCCATTGAAAACAAGTAAAACCTGTCTTGAAGAGTGAATCTTGCATTCCCTGTATAAACCATACTATTACAATAGTGAACGTTACATGACTGGGAAACCAAGGTCATTTTTCTTTTTAGCTCTGTGTGAATACAGACTTTAGAAATTATTAAGTAAAACGATACTTTCTGATGGTATTTTAAATCACTTCACATAATTCATATTCAAAGCCAGTTCCACATGAAATATTTGTCTAATACAAAGGGTGACTTAGGTCACCCTTTGTTTGAATTTACATCACAAAATACTGGCAACTTAAGTTTCTCTGTGCTATCCCTTGCAATTGTTGGTCTTTTGACACTAACCTTGGTAGTACTCTGCTCTATTCACATTTTTCTTACAAATATAATTAGTACAAAAATAAATCTAAACATGTAGTGCAGCAATGTCTGCTTCACTGAAACAACAAGAACATCATCTGTAAGCAACAGCAATTTTGTAACCTCTACTGGGTGTCTAACAAGGGAGGATAGGTGGTATTACATGAATGTAGTGCAATGCCTTTGCCTGTATAGAGAGATTGCGTCTTCAAAGGAAAACTGCTGGTTTTCACCAGCAGCCTGCACCTTTCTCTACTTAAAACACCTTGATCTCAGCCACTGGTCTAGAGAGAGAGAGGGAAAAAAGCAGGGAGATCTTGATCTGTGCAGTAGTTCTTGCTTTTCAGAAGTATTTTGGCCACATGTATAAAATGTTCCTCCCTCACAAAGGCTTTTTGTTCATGTGAGAGGAAGAGTCAAAATTTGTGTCTTTCCATGTATGTTATTGCACACAAAAAGGTTTAAAATAAACAGAGGTGAAAAAAACTCCTTTCTGTCTGTGATTCAGCCAAGTGGTTGCGAGAAGGGCAACCAAGTCTGTCCACTGTCCTACATTTGTGAACTCTCCTTACAAGCTTCAGCAACATTGCTTGCTGCACCTCAAAAGCAATTTTGTTTTCCAAAGACCAGAGTTAGTGATTTCTAGCTCTTCTGATTTGGCCATAAATCCCCAGCCAAAGGCATGCAACTAGAGTCACACCAGGAGATAATTCTGGCAGTGGACTCAAAGAAGACAGGCACAGAATATGCCACATCAGCTTGCTCCTTCTTCCAAAAGCCAGACACTGTGCTTCTGCCTGCACCTCACCACTGGCAGGGCTGCTGCAAAAAAAGCATTTTAACAGTTTCTGCACAGCAAAGCCAAGTGGCAGATGCCTCATTTTTTCTGTTAAAAGTTAGGTGAACTTCAGCCCTCCTACCCAGGAATTCTGTGAGGGAACACTGAGAAGGGAAGTGGGGCGGCCCAATAGTGCCCTTGGTAGGTACAAGCAGAGGCCATCCCATCCAGTGGAGTGACCATCAAGATCTGACAGGGATCTGCTGGGTACTTGGAGGAACCACATTGGTACTCTTCCCCATCCACCTCCCTTTCTTACACTGATCTCACTGATTTAGAGCAAAATACAGCAGGGAGCATTTTTTGTAATGCAATTACGTTATAGAGTAAGGTAGCATGCCTGGCTGTGACTGCTTTCAAAGAAGCAGCAACTGAGTATGATCTGCCAGTGTGAAATGGTACAATTAAAGTTAACAGCAACACCTTCTACCATTTGCTTACTATGTTGATCTTTCCCTCCTAACCTATTTTATACCTTTTAATTGTTGTGCCTATTTTACCCGCCAAGTAATCAGGTATCTATTTTCAAGATAGAATTTGATGGGGGAATGTGGGTGGGATTGCATGTGAGTTTCTGATAAAGATTGTTTCTAAAAAAAAGAAATCAAATAGTAGCCCTAGTTTTAAATCCTGTCCATTTTAGACTTTGAGCATGTTTCAAATTGATGAGGTTTTCAGTCGTTATAATATAAAGACACAGAAATGCAAGTTTTACTGGTTTGCTAACAAAAAACTTACACAGATGAACTTTCAAGGTCACACTGTGAAGTCATGAAATATCTGAATTGATCAATAGCAAGTACTTAGCCATATCTTGATGCTCTTTTCTATGTGTAGCACTGAAAAATAGCTTTTTATTCTGTACAATCCATTGCAATAGCATTTTCGAAGTTAGTAGTAATGTTAATGTAATCATGGTAGTCTAAAAATTCAAGAGATGCAAGTCGTCTGTGGAGAGGTAAAATCTTCTATTAAATCAGCTGAAATAGCTGAAAACATGAAAGTATAGCTTACTTTTTCATTGTTTCCAGTTATAGCATCTTGTCTAATAGAAAGATTATCTCTCCCCACCATCTTTGTGCTTACTGTGTTTTTGGACTATGTGTTTTTAACCTACTGATATAAAACACACATCTGACTTAGAATGAGGTTTAATATTGCAATATTTGCAAGATTTCAGCTGCTTAAGAGTACTCTATGGAGTAGTGAATCAAGGAAAAGTCCACATTGAAATGATCAATGACTAGCACAGAACAGATATTTGAAATGGTGCAAGCTTTACTTATATAATTCACAATTCCATAACAATACTTAACATTTGCAAATACAAGTTGATGTCTGCAACAATTACCTTTATAGATGTAAACAATCATTCCACCACATTGCCACAAATTCATGTGTACAGTTAAATGCTCACAACTGATGATTCATACTATAAGGGAAGTCGGACAAAGTAACTAACCCAGATAACAAACAGATCTAAACTTGGTTTTCCTATTCTAAAGTGGATTTCAAAATATTCATCATTGCAAAAATAATTTGTAAAAGTGACAAATATCTGTGCAAGGAAATTTCTGATTTTTAGAACAGGTGTGGGACACATTATCACACTTTATTCTGAAAGAAACTTCTGTAAATGTCAATGGAAGTTTTTTTTGGTGACTTTTTTTTTTTTTTTTCTGAATAAAGTGTCCAGGATTCGGTTTGAAGTCTTTATTATTTTCATGCAACAAACTTCATTTTTTTTTCCTCCAGTCTACTGAAGAATTTAATTAATAAAGTTTCTAATGAAAAAATATTTTTCTATTATGTGAAAAAAGGCTATCATTAGAATTTCTGAGGTAAGACTCCATCAAGCGTACATCAGTCAAAACAGTGATGATGATTCTCAGTCACCTAATGAAAGTTGCTTATCATCTTAGATGCTCTAAGGTGACCAGCTTGACCCCAAGGTGCTGTTCTGCAGGTGCTTTGTGCTTGCCCTTTACAAATAGCTCTGATACCCTCAGTATAAGGCATCCACCTATAGGCCACTGAACCAATTTCTAAATCTTTGTGGACTTACAAACTTGGGGCAAAACTTACTCCACATGCCTGAAAAAATACATACTCCAGCTAAAACATCCAGAGGGAGAGGTCACATATACAGCATGAGACACCCTGCCAGTGTAAGAAATGGGGGACAGACTGTATATCCTAGAGCATCTTAAATGTCACTGAATGCAACTGAATTGATACCCTTTGTAAAGTCATCCACATCTAGGTGACTTGGTTGTGAACTGGACCCTGCCCTTGAAACTTAATCTGCCAAGACCAAGGATATCTCATTAAGATATTGAACTGCAAGCCACAATGCAGATGCAGCTCATCATCAAGCTTTGGTTTTAAAGGAATTTTGTGATTTTTACATTTTGCAGTCTCAGAGTTAAGTACAGAGTTGGCTGTATCATGAAATGTATTGGAGAGTTTGGATTAGTCTTCTGAGCTTGCTTCCCTAAATTATACCTCAAAAACTTGTGACCATATTTCTGAACCTGCTAAATTAGAGATGATCATTCTCCCTAGCTATACAAGGTGTTTACCTTAGTGTTAGAGCAGGGCTGCAAAAAGCATCCCTTCTCCAGTCATGCAATGAGCCTACTGTGCATTTGGAGGTGTTACCATCCCACCCCAAAGGGAACGCTTCTGCACAGGTAGGAAATGTGTCCTTCGCAGAGTGCAGGAGGCTGTGCATCACATGAGGTGCAGAATAGGAACTATAAATGGCAGTTGGTAAAGAACATCAACTGCCCCTGCTGCCTCCTCTCTCTGGGCTGCTACTGCACCACACAGCTAACTGGGGATAGGCTGAGAGCCTAAACCAAAAATGTAAAATAACTTCTACGTGCTCTCACTGTGTCACAAATGAAGAAAACAATTTGCCTAGTAGAAAACGCTGTACTAAGTTCTTTGAGTGCAGAGCTAATTAATTATACTGCAGTTTCTATGCAGCAGCCATACAGCCACACTACAGCAAAGTAAGCATAGACACATAAAAGCTGAAGAAACAGAGGACAAATCAACTTGTGCTATTTGGCTTTAGGCAAAAATTAAAGCGAGCCATGCTGAAAACCTGTAAGCTTTTTCTATGCTGCCATGACATCTGTCTTTGAAGACTGAAAAGTCTGACAGCGCTGCTTGCAGAAGCTTTTCAGTTTAATGTTGGAAAATATGCATGCAACCACAATTAAATGTGTCATCTGCAATGGTGCATCCTCCCTTCAACATGAAGAGGGCAGTGAAGAGGTGAAAAAGTCTCTGTGGCATTTGCAACATAACAAAGAAGAGAAAAATAACAGGACTCTGAAAGTTATTCTAGTTAAATATTTCTTTTCTTTGTGTGTGTGATCATATGCTTGCAGATGCTAAACACATTGTCCTAGCAGGCCAATATTAAGAATCATGGTTCTATTCTGCCTTCAGTATCACGTGTGCAGCTCCCAGAGAAGTACGTGGGAGATGGGCATGATAAGGCAGAATTCACCATATATTCTTATTCAAACCAATTCCAATATATTTCTCTTGCACTGTGATTTTGAAACATGGAAAGGGGACAGTTCTGGTCAAGAAGCTGTGCTGCTTTCAATTAATTGCGTTTATCCAAAAATGACATGCTGCATAAACACAGGGCATGCTTTGGAATATTAATTCAGCTT
Organism: Buphagus erythrorhynchus; assembly: GCA_013400855.1. Classification (NCBI taxonomy): domain Eukaryota; kingdom Metazoa; phylum Chordata; class Aves; order Passeriformes; family Sturnidae; genus Buphagus; species Buphagus erythrorhynchus. The sequence goes on along the minus strand of VZTT01027126.1, from coordinate 39,162 downwards.
TTTGGTTTTGCAAATGACCCCACCAGTCCCTTCAATACAGGGACTGGAAAAGTTCTTTTGAAGAAAACATTTATTATGTACATCAAAATGCTTCAATGCAAACAGGACAGGCAAGATAACACATTTTAAAAGCTTTCTTGTTTTCCTTTTTTTTCCTTTCTGGTGAACAGAAACCTTTTCTATTACTTTTCATGATTATATTTTACTTGCTTCTCCTAAGCTTGGAGCTATTTATGGAAATTACAGTATTCATGTGTGAGAGCTTCAGTCAAAGGTATCAGGATTGGTTTGGGAGGAAAATTTCGACTGAAAGCTTGTAATTCACATCGTTCTCTTCTCAGCTTGGCAAAGTTGAAGGTTAACATCATCTGTTCTAGACATTTCAGATTAGTCACAGAACTTTTCTTGGT
>VZTT01027126.1:4203-27691 GCA_013400855.1 Buphagus erythrorhynchus | reverse complement strand
AATTTTTAAAGAAATGCCTTTGGCAAATCAACTGAAAAATGCCTGCAGAATATTAAAGGCTTAATCCAATTTCCATCAAATTGTCAGATTGGAATAAGCCCTGTACTAGTGTTTTGAAAAAATGCATCCCTCTATTTGCATGTTTAAAAAATGAACAACACTATTCTGTAAATACATTTACTCCAGGATTCATTGTTTAGGCTGAAAATGGGATAATATAATAGACATTAAAAGGCAGAGACAGCACATGAGGATCTCATTGTCAGTGCAAGGAAAACAACACCAGAATAACACTTCTGTTAAATAGGATTGTGGTAGCTTTTAGATCTGTTATATATTGAAAATCTAGAGTGAACCTACACACTGAAAGATAAAGCACATATATCTCCAGACCTATTGGTTTCTCTGACTAATCTATTCAGCACAATTCTTTACTAGAATTTGCCTTTAGAGACAGAACTGAAGTGCAATAAACTGCATAACACAAACTGCTAAAGCAATAAGAAGCAAGCATAAATCCCTCTCCTCCTTTCCTAGTTGCTATGTCTAAGGGTAGCTCAGAGGTATCTTATTTTAATTTTCTTAAATTCCTCTGATTGGTATTTATCAATGAAAACATAAGTGAAAACACAACTCTAGAAATATTTAATAAAAAAAATTTGTGGGGTACTGGGGTACTGACCCAGTATCCTGGGGGAAAAGGGATGTCCTAAGGGATACTGACAGTAAATAGAAAAGGTGACACATCAGGAAGTCATATTACCCACATAATTTAACAGACAGTAGATAATGAAGTGTGCCCTTGCTGATGTAGGTCAGATGTGCCTGTCTCCACTGCATACCTCACTGGCAGATTACTGCAACATCCAGTTCCTTGTTTACAGCAACTTTTTGCATGAGAAAAATTATTTGGAGAACTACAAAATTATAATGCTGAAAAATCTAATTTATAAGACCTAAGAGCACAGACATCTCATTTGGAACACCTGAGGCTTTAAAAAAATAAACTGAAGTGGTAGTAAGTTAAGGTTCAAGTGCAGCAAAGCACAGTAAAATATTTCATGTCAACTAAAATTCCTTGAGGGAGAGTAGAAAGAAAACAGTTTAAAGCATGCATTAGACTCTGTCCTACATTCACTGTGCTTTGCCAGGCAGGTATTTTGGCTTAAAGAATGAGTCATTTAAATAATAAAATTCTGCATTTGCTCTTTCTTTGCCCTCTTCTGAACATTAGCTGTGTGAATGTCCAGTTTAGCCTTAAAGTAAAAATACTGAACTAGTAATTTGACTGGAAATAGCTGATCTTACTGAAAAATAAGTGTTCCCTGGGGAATGTATAAAAGTTACCTCTAGAAATCTTATGTAACTAATAATAAAAAGGTAAGTCAAAAATCACTGTAGTTCTGTAAAGTCTAATTCAGCTTCAAGATGTACGTATCAGTTCCTTCTCCTACCTTGATTTTGATAAAATTTAGGCGTATTACTTATTATCTTATTATGCCCTTCATATCTAGATAGCTGCAGTAAGAAACCCAAGTTCTTTTACACATCATAAAGAATGTATTATGTACAACTACATATTAGAGACAAATGGGAAATGCTGTGTGAAGTGTTATAACTTCAAAATAAAACTGAGTGTTTCACTTACCGAGCAGGGGTATAATTCTAGAAAAGTATCTTACCAGGTTGGCAACAATATAATGGTATCCTTTAACATGCTTTCCCACGCTCACAATCTGTGGGAGAGAAATAAGACAAAAAAGGGAAAACAATGTCATACTGTTTTCTCTATAAAGGTGTTTTCATAGAAAGCTAGGTACGTCGAAATATATAGCACCAGTAATATAATGTTGGGAGTCTTTTTGCAATAACATAGCTGTAAGTTTCTAGGGGCTTAATAATGAGAAAAAAAGTTAAAATTACAGAGAGTTATGACCTGGTAATCTGAGAGCCTTCGGTATTGAAAACAAGACTGTAGTATACACTATTTGTCCAAATAGAGCAGTTATCTATGGGATACAAATTTAGAAGGAGATCTCACATTAGCTAGAAAGCCTACCCACTGATTTACTTTTTCATTTGAAATAAGTGCAGAATTTAGGAATGAAACTGGTGGTTCGTCTCTTGGGATCAAAGCTGTTTGCTCTTGACGTAGTCAGATACTAAGAGTGTTATTCAGCTCTTAGTAAAATGCTAAAGGCTTTGGGAATGGGCATGAGGAAGGACAGAGCAAGGTTGTCTGAGTGTTTAATCAAAATATAGAATCAAGCAATGCAGAAAAGGCAACAATCACGATATGGCAAGAACAACCAGAGGGTTTAGACAAAAACTATGTCCAGCTGCACGTTGCATCAATATTATTGCAATTTCTATGATGGAATGACTCTCATTTAATGTGCTGAAAAAAGAAAGTGAGGTAATATTTTGCGAGTAGAAAATTGTGATAATAGATGCATTGCAGATTAAAGCTGCTTTTACTAAAGAAACTAACCAGTACTAATAACCAGTAACTAGTAACTAAAGTACTACCAGTAACATGCAGCTTGCAGTTAACAGTACAGTCCTTTGAACTCTTATTTTTGATAGTCTACCACTCATTTTGAAAGAGTCTGCATGCGGCTCAAATTTTTACCTCTCCAGAAAGCATTTTAGCTTCCCTCCAAAGGAATAACTAAGACACAAGTAAAAGTTTTCCACGAAGTGCAGGTTACTCAGTAAGTAATGGGAAGCTTATGGATCTATTTCCTTTCCCACTTGGAAATCTTAGTCCTAATTCTATGCCTGAAGAATTGACAGCTTCCTGCCTTTAGGAGTCACACCCCATGTTCAAAAGACAGAACAAACATTCACTACACCTTGTGGCCTTTTTCCCAGTGCTGTAAAAGTGAGTAAAAACACATTTTAGAGATGAAGAAAATCTGATGAAGGGCTAAATATTTTGATCTAAGACATCAGGAGTCCATTATCTAAATCTAGATTAAGACTTGGAAATACTTAATTCTGGACCCCATCGTTCCAGTAAATCAATTCCCTTTTGCAGCAGAATGGATGGGAAAATCCAAGAGATGTGGCATAAGTATGTGGTCAAAATTGTTTTAATTTCATTTCTTCAAAGCAATAAACTAAATAAGCAATTTGTCTTTTATCCTTTTTCTCTATCCCAAACTTTTCTTCGTATGTATAGGTGTCCTAGGGTGACTTTATGATGCTTTATTGCCGATCATCTGTTCTGTTTATGCTGGATATTGAGTTCTGCAGCTTTAAGACTGGTTCTGAGAGCGAAGGGGGAGAGAAGAAACTCAGAGTTTGTTTTCAGAAACTGCACTTGCTCCTCCACATCCTTCTCCTGGACTGTGTTGTCTCCAGCACAGATAGTGGGAGAGAGAGACTGGGAGTTTTTCTTTGCTTTATCACTGGTTTTCCTTGTTAGCTATGGCAAGGAAAGTTTTCCCGACTGTGTCTTTTTTCCTGGAACTGGTCAACCATGGTCTGGACTGAAAACCCAGAAGAACACCAGGAGCTCACACCTGTGGTCCTAGGATGTGGCATTTTCCAGCACAGGAGGGACTGATAAGAGACTGAGTGAGCTGAGCTGCAACCCATGACAAGGACTCTCTCTCTCTGAACTTGCCATCTCTTCAGAACAGCGAGAGGTTCCGTTGTTTAATATTATTAATTTTTTCATGTTTGTGAGTACTTTGCTTGTTAAATAAACAGTTTTTTCCACTTCTCTCACAGGAGGTTTATGTCTCCTGAACTGGCAGACAGAGGGGCTGCTTGAATTTGCTTTCTAGAGGGACCCCTTCAGAGATTTCCTCTGTAAATTTACCCTAAATTAGTCTACAGCTAAAGTGCTTGTATTTAACAACCAAAACATAAACCCAAAAAATCCCAAAAGACGCTAAACACCCAAGCCATGACCAGATTGTTACCCTTCCTACAAATTAATTTTAGACTTAATAAGACTCCCAGATCAGTGATTTAACACCATTGCTACCACTTTATTTGGGCTGGCAGAGAGGGAGAAGTCACAACTTTCCCTACTATAAGCTCAACACGTGTGAGGAGGATACTGTCAAGTAATTAATTTTTCCATTTAATAAAAAGTTTCAAATCCTGGCCTAGTCAATAGCTTCGAAAGGAATATGATCCCTGATCCCAGTAAAGCTTACACATCTGTACTCATTCAGCAGGGCACAGTAATGAAAATATTTGCCTCCCCATTACAGGGAAACTGATATAGGTTAAAAAATAGATTTTTAAATAAATACAGCATCACAACCTGAAAGTTATTAAGTGGACTGACATAATTTAAGATCATAGAATGTTTGAATTGAAAGAGACCTTAAAGATCATCTAGTTCCAATACTTGCAAGTCTTTCTCCTCAGAACTGTTCTTAATCTATTCACCCTCAGCTTGGGCAAATCTCCTTGTGAGATTTATTTCTGTGCTTGCTCCTAGGAAATGTAGATACTACTTCAGAATTCCTGGATTTGATGTGAATAATATATAATACTTTTGCAAAACCTGAAATTTGATGTTTTCATTGTATTCTCTCAAAACTTGTTTCTTCAGGTGAGCGACACAAGTACACAGTTGTATATCACATAGCTGTCTTAACTTCCCTTATAGTCAGTGGAAAGAGCAGGCACTTTGAGGAAATGATTCAGCTTATTCTAAAGCACATGTGTAAAACTAATTAGACAGCTTGTGCCCTGAAAGTGCCTATTTTTCTGCATTGAGTAGAAAAAGAGCTCATGGGGATTAGCTCTGATGTAGACACCCACATTTTATATCCCTAATGTTAAATGAGATGAATTTCACGCAAAAATGTCATTTGTGTAGCCAGAAAAGAGAAGCAATGGCTTCTATTTTCAACCAAGATTGGGTACAATTCTGATTTTGAATTTGGAAAGTATTACAGCTATTGATTACACAGACTTTGAAAACCGGGAATTGGTTATAGTTTAGGGAAAAGGTGCCTGTTTAGTGAAATAGCTTTCTGTGAACATGTTTTGAATGTTCTGTGAACATATAGTTTTGAATATCCAAAATACACATGCAGCCACCTTTCTTTCTCAAATACTCAAAGCTGCAGATTATGATCTACAAAATAGGATATGAATTCTTGTTACCTGAACCACCCCCTTTTGCTTCACTGTACTTCTGCCCTGAGAGACACTGAGACAATGAACTTAAGTCTCCTTGTAACAAGGGAAGGAGCTTGACAGCTACTCAGTCTGGAATGTGAAGTCTCTCAGTTTCCTTCTCTGTGCTTTAACTGGCTAGGGTTTTGAGAGATGAGACCTCAATCATTCCATTCATGTAAGAGTAGGTATCACCCAGAACCCAAAACAGGCCTGAGATTTTGTCAGATAAGAGAGAATGTTCCAGAAAGCCTTTGCTACAGAAGTTCATTAAGTCTGGGGAAACTTTAAAAACCCGGGTACTTCCTTGTGCAGCCCTCAATTCAGACCAAAAGGCCAAGTTCAATCATAGCCCAGAGGGAAGGTAGAGTGACACTGTCTAACATTTACATTAGCAAATAGGGCAGCTGGTGGGATAAGAACTGTACAGCAAAAGTGTTGGTGCTAAGGAGCTGGCATCCATAGCATGCATTTCAGAGATTTACAATGGACTCTCTCTAACCTGGCCACTAGACTGAACACATACTACACTTCAGAACACATCTTGTTTAGCATCATCCAAACAAAAAAATGTTCATGTATTATCACNATTACGTGTGCTATGTTTACAGTTTTGTGCCAATACCTATCACCTATGTTGGACAGTGAGTCCCTACTCTAATCCAATAGAAAAGTGTCACTGTCACAGTGAAACATGGAGGACATGAAGAAGAAGAAGAACAAGACACACCCAAATCCCTCCATCTTGTCCCCTGAACCCCAATCCTAAAATCCCCTAAATTCTACTTTTCTCACCCTGTGACAAACCCATTGCTATTCTATTTAAACTCTTGTGACCTGTAATTCTTCTCTCAGAGTTGGTAACTTTTCCCATGGGCTGAGATCAAAGGCACAGGTGCTATTGGCTCCCTGCCAAGGTCCTTGAGCCCCCTGCCACGATGTCGAACGAGCCAGGGCAGCCAGAGGGATGTCCTGGACTTCCACAATGTATTTTGAGTCCAACCTTGAAACTCAGGAGCCAGGAGATTGACTGCAAAAAAAAGCATGTTCCAGCTAAATACTCTGTGTTCCTGTGAGCTGCACTTTCTTAGGCCCTGAGCACCCATGAGGCAGGTGGCTGATTCATGCAACACAAGGCTGAGCCATGAGAACTCCCTTCATTTCAAAAGCAAGGTCCTGGAAGAGAGGGCAGTGCTGTCACAGGGCCCTTTAGTGGCTCTGTCGGGGAGCTTCACACAGCATTCACTGTGGCCAGTTGTGAAACCTAGCAGGGCTAAGGCATCAAAGGTGGGCTGTGCCAGTCACACCAGCAGTGAAACACCAGGAAACTGCTGATACAGTAGGTCAGGAAGAACCCCCTGTATGTGTGACTGTGCTCTTCACTGCTTCAAGATGCTCTGATTCAAAACTGTCCTAGTGCCAGCAATCTGGGGCAGGATGCACTATTTACACTAATACTTACGTGCTATGGAGTACTTCATTCCAAACATTTGGTTTTGCTCTGTACTCCTACTCTGTCTTCTTAAATGCCACACAAACACAGTGCACCTGGCTTTTGCCACAGTGGGAGTTTAGGGTGCTCAGGGAGATTTTAGGAAGAAACTGCTGGGAAGGGTAAACTTTGGTTTTTTGGGGAAGGCTGAGAGCAGGTGTAAGCAGGATGCTGCAGTGGCTTTTTGCATGCTGATTTGCAGGTTTTAGTTCAATGACCAAGGTGACTAGTAACTAGAATTGGACCTTTTTTTATACTTTTATTTGTAAAATTGAAGAAATTATTAAATAATCATCAGTATTAAGAAGAATTAGTAAGAAAATATAATCTGCTTCCCAAATTGCTATTAATAGGGAAGACAACAGTCATTCCATGTGTTATATAGTGAATAGTAAATTTCTGTAAATAAAACAGAAGAGAATAAAAAAAGGTGAGATATTAAGGCCATTAGGCTATCAAGTTTATTTCAGAATCTAACACAATTTTGTTTGGTTGTTTTTTTTTTTTTTTAAATATTACTGTTTATGTAAGTGTCTGCAGAAATGTGAGCTTCAAAAAAGTCCAAAGCAGCATTAGGCTTTAATCACATTATAAAATGCATGTATATAAAAGAAACTAAAAAGAACAGTGCATTGTCAGAATTTTTAGTTGCTATACTACAACACAACTATGAAAATGCCTTATTCTGATTTCAGAATTCCAGTGGTAATCAAAAGTAACTAGAGTTACACTGACTTTAAAATTTGGTAAAATCAGGGCCAGTGAGATCCAACCCAGGCTTTTGACACAATTCTGTGACTTTATCACACAATACTGTTCTTTCAATTTAGCTGAACAATAGCCTGGTCTAAGAAATTCAGAAACTGTTTTACTATTGTAAAAGAAGGGTTACCAGTGTCTACTTTGATTATTTTCTTTTTTTTTTTCCTGTGTGTGGCAAGGTCACTGACTTTGATAAAACCATTTGCAAACTTGCATCAGCATCTGAACAGAGAATCTGGCCCCAAGTCATCCTCTGTTCTCTACTACTGTGAAATGGATATTGCACATAACTCATTTTAAAATAATGCTTAACTTTTGTAGCATGAAATGTCCCTTGTTATGATTTATAGAAGATGGAGGTCAGTACAGTTGGAGTGAAAAGAACTTATTTTCAGTTAAATCTCTTCAAAGGGCGATAGCTGTGCATTACCAATTGGACTTTAACAAAGGTTTTCCTCTGCTATTGTGTCACAATCCACTGCCTTGAGAAAAAGAACACCTGCAATAAAATGAAGTCTGTCTAACGCAATATAAAAAGAGAGGACACTTGTTAAAGGCAGACGATTGAGACCTGACCTGAAATATTGCAGCAGAAATGGTGATGATATAAACCACAACTGAAGTGGGATTTTATACAATATCTGAAGCCAGGATAAATCTTTCACAAAGCCATAAAAAAAGCAATTGAGAAACAAGCCTAATTTTAACAACTAGCACTCAGAAAAGGGCATTCTTATTGGGGAAATGGTGGACAGCCACTAGAGAGGATGCTAAAGAAGGCAGAAAACAAAACAGATGTGGCTCTGTCTCTCTTATGAAGACAGGTGCTGAGCTGGAACAGGGGTGTGCACACCTGCCCCCCACACAGCTGGGCAGAGAGCTTCCCCCACAGACCCCATGCTTACCACCAGCTGGCAAAGCACAGAGCCCCGTGCAGTGCAGGAAGCTGCTGGGGAAGAAAACATGGAGAGGTGGCTCAAAGGTCATTAACCAGTGCCCTGAGCATGGCTAGTTGCTTCCTTCTGCTGCTAAAGTTGTTTGCATTCAAAGCCTACTCCTATCCTAAATAGGATATGCAGACTTGTAAGGAAAAAGGAAGCAAGGAAAGAGATGAAGGGTGTAAGAAGAAGGTCACTTCACAAATCCTTTGAATCATTCATATTCATTCTTTGTCTCCTACTGCCTATTTGCTCTTTCAGTGACTGAAATAACTAATTTCTCATGTCCAAACCTCATCAGTTGTGTGCTGCAGTAACAAAATACATTCTTATTATTGTGCAGTGTGGGAATGTGTGCAAAATCCCAGCTGCTTTACAGAAATGAGCCTATGCAGAAGCTCTACAGGGTGAGGAAACTGCTGGTGGCAGTGCTGGCGACTGGCTCCTTCAAGAAGAACTATCAGTTTGCACTCACATGTTGCTTAGAAGCAGCTCCATAGACCTCTAGGGAAAAAAAGCATGGAGAGTAAAGAATGATGAAGAAAAGGCACTTTATGAATCTCCCATTCCCTCTGGGACTGAGATACACAGAGAGCTGCTCCTGTGTCCCTGAAGTGGTAGGAAGCCCAACAATGCTGCTACCGCTCACACTCCTGTGTGCTGTGCACATACCAAACTCTTTGGCTAATGATTTGCTCCTGTGGTTCTGTGCAAGCAGAACTAAACCTGCATTTTATTCATGCAAATCTAGTAGACGTAGGGGAAAACTATAGGCAGCCCATGCTACTTCTGAAACAAGAGATGAAGAAATCTACATTATGCTGCTAAACTACATGTAAAAGCCATGCATGTCTTGATAAATACTCATCTGTGTTGTGCTAGCTGTCCTTTGTGCCAACACATCTCGGTGGCCATGAAAAACAGGGAAGCAGGAATGTTGGAACTGTACTTTGTGTAACTCACGTGTCTGGTTAATTTTTGCCTTCCTGTATTATGTTGCAATTTATGGCAAAGTATCATGTTTTAATTTATTATTATCTTGAAATAAGAATGCTAGTAATCTAAATATAGTTTGCAAAAGGGCCAAGTGCTATCTTCAGTTAGTAGACACACTGGAAACTAAGATGACAAAAAAAAAGTTTTTAAAACCAGCCAAATTGACAACTCAATCAATTTAGAGAAATTCAGAGAAACATTACTTTTTCAAGCTTAGCACTCCTGAGACAAAATGAGACAAGATGAAGAAGGAGGGGACTATGTTGGCTTCTGTACTTTTCTCCACACACATATATTTGCTTTCATTTTGATGGTAATACTGACTACTATGACTACTGCTACTACTAGTACTGCTACTAATTCTTCTCCTATTGCTGATAATTCTTGCTGTGACAACCCACTCCATTTTACCTATCAGAGAGATTTGGTTTTCAGTGCAAGCACATACAGGATATTTCTCAGCAACATATCTCAAGTATCTCAAGGCTCTTTAAGGCTGAGGAATCAGTGATGTCAAACAGCACATTGAACAACTGAGTTAGCTGTGAACAGCATTCAAGGCACTGGGCAGCTTCTTCCCTACTATGCTTGTTAATAGCAATTGTTGACTGTTATTAATTAGAACTTACTGGCTTGCAGTTTTTACAAGATTAATGATACTAGTACTTTGTGACAACTTTACATCCATGTGTAAATTTTAATATTACACAGGACAATGTAATTGTTTTTTTTGTTTGTATTATGTATCAGTTCAGCTGTGTACACTGAAGCATTAAATCTGTGCCAGATGCTCCATAACAGTTTTCACCTCTGTGTTTAAAGGCAAATAAGCCCTGGTTGAGCAATGAAGCTTGATCTTGATGATACAGAGCACTGAGAGAGATAAGAAAAGTGCTCATTTACTGGGAAATATCCTATTTAATTCTTATGGGCTGGGGAGAGCAGGGTGCAGGAAAAAAAGCACTGGAATCAGCCCATTTGGTACACCAGGAGCTGACTGATGATCTCTGACAGCAAAACTGATTCACTATGCAAAATTCAGAAGAAAATGCTGTTCACAGTGGACATTGGAAGGCTTTGAACACACAGAATGCTGAGGTTTCAACTTTGTTGGAGACAGTGGGAGAGGATGGAGCTGCTACAGATGGAAGAAGAAAGGAAATCCATTGCCATTCATGCAGAAAGGAGAAACATTTCTGAATACAGTTCTCATCATGTGGACATGTTTATATCTGTTTGTATAAATATAGAAACAAACACTGTCATATTACTGCATATGAAAAGCACTAGAAAACAGATATTAGGAGTAGCAATATTCTCTTTCAGAAAGAAGTAAACATAAAGGTCCTAGGCAAATGCAATTACATTTAGCTTATGTTTTCAGCTTACTTTGCTGAGCTTTGCATGAAGGTCATTATGGAGACAATTAAATCGAATTTCTGGTAAAAATCAGCCTGAGAGGGCTATCTGAAACAACGAAGAAGTAGCAGAGAGGGAGGAACCAAAATGCTGGAGAAGCATCTGCCTGGCTCAGTGAAGGACTTTTTAGATGCAGTCACACAATGTAGCACAGAGGTTGATCTGATCACCCCAGTATTCCTTCTGGCTGTTTCTGATGCAAGCACATCATGGGTTTGCAAGATTCAGTACAAGATGATACACAGTTCACTCACTCAGAAGGGTTTTCTATCTCAAGAGCTGCCTATAGGTGTGTCAAAAGAGTGCTGTGAATCAAAGGAGCTCAGCTGTGTACATCTGTGCCTTAATTCCTAGCCTGACTCTCAGCCTGACTCACCAAGCGCAGCAGGACAGGCTGAGTACACACTGGATAGGAAGAGACCTTGCCAGAAAGCTCCTGGGCTTCTGGTTTGAGTTTCCCATGGACCAGTCATGCACCCTCATGGCAGAGAAAGCCAACAGCCTCTGGACTACATTGCCATCAGGTCGAGGGAGGTCATCCTGCCCCTCTGCTCAGCCCTGCTGAGGCACATCTGCAATGGTGTGCCCACTGCTGGGCTCCCCAGTACAAAAGAGACATGGACATACTGAAACAGTCCAGAAAACACCAAAAAGGGTATTGAAGCATCTGTCATATGAGGAGAAGCTGAGACAGCTGTGACTGGAGCAGCCTGGAGAAGAAATAGCTCAGGCATATATTAGCAATTATCTGTGAAAACCCAATGGGATGGTGTAGGGAATAGGATACCTGACTCTCCCTTGAGCTGTACAACAATAGGAGAAAAGGCAAGGGACACAGGTTGCAACACAAGAAATTCCAGCTAGATATGAGGAATTTATTTTTTTCTAAGAAGTAGTCAAGTAGTGAAACAGGAAATAAAAATGCTATGAGATCTCCATCCTTGGAAGCATTCAAAATTAGGCCGAATGAGTAACCTGATCTAAGGTTGCCCCCTTGAGCACCAGAAGTGATCTTCAGAGACGACTTTCAATCCCAATTCTCTTAGTTTGTGAAGTAGAACTATTCATGTCAGTACTTCACAGCCTGAATCTCAAAACTAGCTCCAAAATCTGTCTGAAAATAAATCCCACCACTCTAAGAGTCCAGTCTTTTTTTTTCTTCTGGTGTCTTATTTACTCTGCAATGCTTAATATGTGATGACAATGAGAATTCTGTCAGAAAAAGGGACAGGGAAAGAAAACTGTTAACTTCCAATTGCAGCACTTCATGCTTTTGAAAGCTTCCTTACATAATTTTGCATGTCCTTTTGGTATGGATTAACAGCAAAAAGAAAAAAAATATTGAAAGACCAGAAGAAAAGGACTAAAATATTTATAGTTAATAACACTATTCCTCATGATATAAATGACTCTTAGCTTACACTTTTCAGTGTAATTATCAAATCTCTTTGAGTATTAATTGCATTGTATACCTGAACACATTTCTGAACACTGAACAAAGTGTAAGAAATAGCTGTGAGATCAGCTATGGCTGAGCAAATGACAGTCTGCTTCTTCAGTAATAAGTGTTATTAGCCTCTGAAGAAGTAAAAAGAACAAATACAGGGTTGAACAAATAAAATATGTTTTCACTGTAATCTTCAAAATTATTTTCTGTGATAGTCTTAAAATCTGACCACACTATTTTATTACACTTCAGCATTGCTTGTAAAACAGCAACAAAGATATAATGGAAGAAATCTATGATGTGTATTTACTGAAGGTAAAGTATCCCAACTAATTAAATGCAAGTACAACCTAGGAGAAAGCACCATGACATTTCATTAAATGTGTGTTTTTATTTGTATATTTTCAATCATCTTTCCAAAGGAAATCTCTTTTCTGCTACTGAGCTGTCTCTGTGTCTGTTTATCAATATTCTAGTAAAATATTTTTTAACACACACGGCAATTTCAGCTATATTTGAAAGGAAGACAATACCTTTAAGACACTGTCTAAGACATCTCAGGCATTAAGTCTGTATAGTTCTTGCTAATACTGGCTGCTGGGTGGGGAGCAGAGACGCAGCTGTTTTAGCCACCAAGAGGACAGGAAGCACCTGGACACCACACCTCCTGTCTGACAGCTACCAGTCAGCACACAGATACTGACACCTTCCACACATTTCTGGATTAGCCATAGGAATTGTCTTTTCTTTCTTGCTCAGTATACTTCTGGGAAGAAAAATTTTATGGTGCTTGTGGAAGAGGCGGTCTAGGAGAAAAACAAAGCCCACAAAAAACCAGAGAGATATCACTTGTTTTAGTACTTCTAAACACCACACTCATTTGTTGTATGTAGTTTCTGGATTGTTTCAGATTGTTCTTATACAAATTAAGCAATGAGTAAGTCCTAATGTGAATAAAATTCTGTGGGAAAAAATAAAATTAAAAAATGATGATTTTGTTAGACTGGGAAGCCGGACTTGGGGTTTCATAGCTTCAGCTTAAATAGGTGTGTGGTATTAGTTCTGTTTGAGCTTTCTCAGTAATAAATAAATCCACATTGCTTTTGTTGGCATATTTATTTTGGAACATGGATTCTGCATTTCAGATAGAAATTCAGTAAATACATATAAGTTCAGAGTAATAATTTTCTTATTTTAGTAGATATAAACTTCAGCCCTAGGCTGCCTTGACTTCTGATTTTCACTGAATGAGAAGAAAAATGGAAGCAGACACACTATTTTTAAAAGGCAGGAAGAAAAATAAAATGAAAAGAAGGGGTAAGAAAAGAAGCAAAACTCTCAATGAACAGTTGTGTGTTTCTTGCTGTGCTGTACGTGGCAAATGACTCCTTTGGCCTGGACTGCTCAGATACTGTACAGCTTGCTGCCAGTGTTAGTGGATTAGTTGGAAGGAACTGGAAATCATGTTACAATGGGCTTGAAGCATTAGTTTCATCTTAAGCAGAAAGTTCTTTGTATTAAATTCATGGGAGCACTTTAGAAACACAGCTTGTAAAGAAGAGACACAGAAGCAAAGAATTTTCCATCCCTTTCACTGACTTTCATCCTTTCATTCAAACAGAATATTTTTGTGCTTTTAAAAGACCACCTGCTGAAAGTGCCGTGGAAAAAGGGATGTCGGTAAACAAGGACACAATGGTCCTTGACAGAAAGTGAATCACTAGAAATGCATTCTGCTATATAAACTATAGCTGTTACATAAAATTGTGGAGCTACCATTTTATCTTTCTGTGTCTTTGTTTTAGCTCCCATTCTGTAATCCATAAAGGTAATGGTAAAAAAAATTTCCTAATTTCATGCCTGTAGGAAAATGATGTTTTGCCTCTGTCTCTAGTCACTTATGCAACACAAATAAAGGGCTATCCTGGTTTATGCTTTGAATTAAAAACTCGTTGCATTCTTTTTTTTTTTTTTAATGGCTGTGTATGAACAGATGAAATAAAGGGCTAGGTAAATTAACTGGGAACCAGATTTAGTGACGTCACTTACAAGGTTCTAGAATGCATTCTGTTAAGCATAAACAGTTTTCTATAACTATTAAGCGCAGATGTGCTTTCTCCAAAATGGAAACACACTTTCTGAAAGCTGTGTGGAAAGCTGACATGGAATAGATCTTTGTAATATCACAGAATCCTAGAATGGTTTGAATTGGAAGGGACCTTAAAGACGATTGAGTTCCAACCCCCCTGCCAGGGACAGAGGCACTTTCCATCTTATTTTCATTGCTTTGTGGGCTCCTGCTCAGCAGTGAAACACACTGGTTCTGGGTTATTTCTGCGGGTCAGCAGCAGTGGTCATGTCAAGCATTGAGTCCCCTTGTGTTACAGACTGTGGGTCTGCCCCAAGCACCAGCACTGCCAAGGCTGCCCTGAGAGGCCACGGGGAGGGAGCAGTCCACGCCTAGAGCCACACCACCCCCAGCCACACAGCATGACTACACCTTAATAAAATGGGTGCAAGCCTGTTTCCCATCCCCAAAGGCAAGCCATGTGCCTCACTTAAAGTGGGCAAGTAAACAAAACACTTCTGGGAATAGTCTCGGTGTTTGTGTGGTGTCTTCAGAGCCCGGGATTCAGGATCGTAAGGTCTGTCAGTGGAGTGTAAAGGATGAGTTTCACTTCCAGGGAACAAAAAATTTTCCTGGTTATGGTAGTTGAAAGCTGTTAAGAAGGTAAGGTGTTCTTTCACTGTCCTGAGAATAAAGGATGAAAAGAAGCTAAAGTTATCTCGGTAGGCTTAAGTTACAGCAGATGATTAAGTGTAGGTGGAGATCTGCTGACTCAGGCTGAAGACACTGTCTTTCTTACTGATCATAGAGACAACTCTTTCATGTGTGCAGAAATGGCTGTCTTGCTTCAGTGTTATGTTTAAACAGGGCTTTGAGCTCAGCCATACCAATAGGCACTAACACCTAAACCAAACAAAATGTTTCCAATAATCCCCAAATACCTCCAAGTCAGTCTTGTATGGGTGAACATGAACAAAGAAGAGGAGCTTTATTAAGAAAGCCATCACAATCTTGGCATACCTTGAGAGATAAGATCTGAAACCTTTGCTGAGATGAAGACAAGAGGGAGAAATCCAAGCAAACCAGATACGAACCCTTGAGTGCAGGCTGAATCCATCTTCTGGATTTAATGTAATGGCAGCCCTACTGTCCCTTTCTAGAGAGGAAATCTGAAAATCAAACCCTGTTTCTCTGTATTTCACCATAAAAATCAATACAGACTTGGTCCTGCCCAAAACATCATAGCTACATAAAACCTAAAAGGAAGATCTCATGATAAAAAATGCAGATCCTGGTTTGTGCATGGGGGGAGTCTGGAATTCAGATGCATTACTGGGTTCCAGGAGAGAAGTTTTCTGTGAAGACAAGTCCCAGATATAGAGTGTGGGGAGTAGCTTCTACACACAAACACCAACATACACAGAGAGGAGAAAATAAATGAGAAAAACTACTAAAACTAAGAAATATAGGGGACAAAAGGAAATAGGAAATGGTGACAAAAAAGTTGTACAAGAAGTGAGGAAACAGCAAGGTGCTGTTTCTCTCTGCTGGCAGGTGAAGAGGGCAGCGAGCAGAAAACACCAGGTCAGATAAGTGGACAGCAGGCATGGGCAGGGGAGGAGCACATTAGCTCACTTCTACAACACAGCCAGTGAAAAAGCCTCCAGTCTTCACTGCTCGAGATACAGTCATGAGAAGTGTGAATGTGTATGTACGTGGGCAGTCAGCTGAGAAGAAACCCACAAGCCCACAAGCTGGTTTCCCTCCCTTCATTAGCGTAGATTTAAGGGCAGAGCGCTTTGAGTTATGGTCTCATTACTGAGATTTAATTACTTTTCCTAAATGTTCTGCAGAACATTTACTCGTACATTGCAAAGTATTACAGTATAGTCACAACTTAGGCTCTCAATTACAGGAGAACTAGGCAGGAAAGAAGTTGAGTTAATTAGACTCACTGAAGCTTAATCAATTCCTCCGTGTATGCAGAGAAGTATACGCCAACTTTTAGTCCATCTGTGAAGCTGTGAAGCCACCTTACCTGTCTGCTACAGGTTATTAAAGCCCTCAAGCAAAGGGAAAAAGTCAATGGCTGATATTTGAAAATGGTTGTTATTTGGCATTTTCTACAAGGGGCTAATTTATTTTTGGTAATTTCTTAATTTCTACTTTTTGAAAACTAAATGTTTTATATCTGAGAGTGCTTCTGACTGCCCATCCTCAAAGCAGCATTTGGTCTTTGATGGTCACCCAAATCAGCACCACAGGCTCATTTGTAGGTTAGCCTGTCTAGGAAAACCAGGACTTTCACAGGGGAAAGTGAAGCTGCAGCTTTTCTGGATACTTTCTCTAGCCTGGCTGTAATGCCATTCCTGCTTTTACAGTGATGGTCCTTTAGAAGGATGGAGAGAATCTCCAGGCATACTGGGGAGGAAGGGAATTCACATGATACATTACTTCCAATTTAATTAGGTCATGCAAATATAGATATGTATATGTCAGATATGTATAGACAGTGACTACTGAGAGAAGAACTAAATCTGTAAGCCATCAAGCCAGTTTCTTTCACTTCACTAGCATAGATTTAGGGCAAAGACTTTACACTTAAGAGCAAATAAACATAAGCAAAAGTAAAAAAAAGCTCATTTCCTAGGTAAAACTTATCCCACCCAAAATTACATAATACCTTGATAAATCTGGGTTCAAAAGTGAGAGAAGTATGCTGCATGTAAGGTGTTAACTCCTACCCTCAACTCTCCCTGTGCAGTTATTGAAAAAGCAGCTCAATTAGCTTTAAGGCTTGTCCTGTAGAGGTGTGAGACAATCTCACCATGTGTTGTGGCCACGCACTCCATTTTTATTTCTTAGCATGCCTGCATTAGCTACCTATTTAAGGCATGCAAAATCCAGACCTGCATGAACTGACTACGAAGCTGCCGATCTAGAAGGAGAATAAGTAGCAGCTCCTGGTTGAAAATAAAATGTACATGTTAGAGCATTGAGATCCAAACATGTACTCAGTGACCTCATTTTCCTTTGAAACTGTGAGGATAGTCAGTAGGAACACCTGTGCAGGATGGTGGGTGTACTTCAAGGCTTGTGGTAACAGAACACACTTCTTCTATATCACATTTGCATGCCATGTAAAAGAAATCAGGTAACATCATGTGCTCACGAAGAAGTGAGGGAGAAATTGTTTTTCTGAATGTAATTTAGAAGACCCTCACATGAGTGTTCTGTTTTAACACAATGTAGGCTGAATTGGGGGAGGATTTCATTATATGCTGTAGAAAGTATGTATTAAAACATAATGGCATTTAAAGAAGGATATAATGGCCAAATGAATATCTGTAGCAATAAGGCATTGTCTGTCCTTTTCTTGGCAATAGTCACGAAAAAGTCCTTGTTATATCAGCCACACTATAAATTCTCAGTTTCTCTCTTTACCTTCTGCCAGTGAAAGCAAAATTGATGCATATATGGCATTGAGTACTATTTTATGCATTTATGAGTACTATTTTACGAATTTCTGTATCAAAAATGACATTTCATTTTTCAGTGACTTCAGAGGCAGATGCACCATGAATGGTTTTGCAACAAAATCTTCAAAATTTTCTAACACATTAACCCAGAGAAGCAGAGTGGTGGCAGAGGGTCCAGCACCAGCAGATGGCATCCATTCCCTGCAATTCCTGCAGCAGCAGGAGGCACTGAACAGTGAACTTGCACCACAGCAATGTATTATGTGGGATCATAGGAGATGCAGATAGTTAACCATAGGTTATTTTCCTGTCATTTGGCAAAATTTTTCTTTCTAAGCATAATTAAATTTTTTCCGTCATTTAGGAAAGAGCTACACATAAACACTATGTAGAGATAGATTTGCCACATCAGAGCAGCAGAGTTTGATACTCACTTTGCACACTGGTATAGATAATACCCAGTGCAAGCCAGTCTGTCTGACCCAGTATTTTCTTTCCCCAGCAGCATGTTTCCACAAATAACTGATGGAAGAACCAGACCTCTCTTCACTATTCAATAGCATTTTTATTTGTGTTCCTAAATACCCTGCTAAGGTGATAAAACTATCAGACAAAATATTTGTAACAATAATTTTAAAGCTTTTTATGGCTAGAAATACATGACCTATGCTATCTGGCAAACAGAAAGAATAATGAATTTAAAATAGATTTTTATTTTCCCCCTCAAACAAAGCAGAGTTTTACACCCATGAAGGTACAGACTAAGAACACACATGCAATTCAAGAACACCATGTTGCTCCAGCAGCCTTCTGCCCCTGATGCAGGAGGCATCAGGCAGGGAGGTGCTGGGAAGTGGGACCAAATGTGCAGCTGCCCTGGCTGCTGGCACCTTTTGCCACCAACATCTTGAGGGGGAAAGGAGAGGCTCCCTGCCCTGACATGCCAGCTGCTAAGACAAGTATTGTACATGAAAAGAGAATGGAACAGCATAGTGGACATACAAATATAGGCCCACGAAGTTAAAAAAAAAAAATATTAAAAGAATCAATTTCATTTCCATTGACAAAATAAACAAAATGCAATCTCATCTGGAGTTTCAGTAATGTGCTTATAGTAACATTAAAAGCAGGTGTTACCTGTTCTAAGAGATTCTGAAGCCTCTCTATTTCACAGTCTATTACAAATTTCTTTTCTTGCCTTCGGTCCAGATCTTCTAAAAGCCGCCTGTAGCTGGCATCGTTAAAATTCTCCACACAGATGGCACTGACTTGCCAGCTATTTTGTCCTGCTTTTTCCATAATTGCTTGAAGTATTGAATAACCTAAAAGAGAAGGATACAATACACTAGTAACACAATCATTACGTTTTTTGAGTAGGAATTGTCCTTAATCAATATTATGTCTCTTAACATATGCTCCTGCAGGGAAGGGAATAAGAGAATATTTGAATCCCTGCTTGTCATGATCAGCGTACAGTATGCAATTAACAAAATTTACAATCGCTGTGATCAGAATGCTGGGAGTGAGCATTATGGATAATCTTCATATGATTCATACACACAAACTCTTCCACTCAAGCATTCAGCTTCTCAGATTAGTTTTGTACAGTTTCTGTATCTGGGCATTTAACAACACAGCAAAGGAAAAATCTGAGCCTACTCATTCAGCAGAAGTATTTGCATACCATAAAAGCATTCACATGCTTTGGTTTGGGTTGGTTTTTTTAATAACAACACTTAATCTAAGCAGCTTTTAATGCTTCCTAGCAAGGATTCTTTGTTTAACTTAATTATACGTATGCATTTATATGCTAGTATAGATGTATGAATAGAAATTATATTGAACTGTTTCAGAGCTTCCATATAGCTTGAATCAATGTATGCAAAGAGATTAGAGGTCAATGAATGAAGGGCACCAGAGAACCATTAACTGTTACTACTGGCAGGATTACTGCTCTTTATCAGTGCCAGTATTTGATGCCCCCGTGCTGTCTTTGAGGCCGTTCACAGATGGGAAAGGCAGTGTCCTGTCAGAGGTCTCCTCCAGAACCTGCAGGACAGTCTCAGACTGCCCTGGACCACCAGCCCTTCGCCTTCTTCCTGCTCTGTTTTGTTCTTTTGTGTTTTTCACTGGGGATGTGCAGTACAGAGGCAGCAGGGGAGCTGATGACATGACTTAGGACAGCTTGCAAACCTCGTCTTGACTTGCTCGAGCAACCCCTGAAGCAGGAATCATGTATTATTCTATTTTTCATCCAGAATAAGTTGAGTATTTGTTTAAAGCAATGAAGATTGTACACCTCACACCCAGAGTTAATATTTAGAAAAGACAAAAATAACAAAAGGACAGATATGTTTCTCAATAACACGTTCATCAAAATGACACAATTCAGAGAAGATCCTCCTGTCTAGAACCATGACAGGATTGTGGCTTTTAACTCATTAGCTGGCAGAATTTTCCCCACTAGCTTTAAATGAAAGATTTCACCTCTTAAAAATTTTCCTTAGTGATGTAGGCAACCCAGTGGTAGCCTCTTTCCCTCTTCAACAAGAGTGTCCCATACCTGAGTGCAGTGACCCCCAGGTGTCATTTTAGTGCACTTAAAGATGCCATTGCATGACAGATTCCATGTAGAATTATGAGATATTCCCACAGATTTCAAGAGGAATCTTTGTAAGCTACATTTCAGAAAGAGCACTTTTTAGTGTATGATTGCTAACTAACTAATTAGCAGAAGACCTACAACACAACCAAAACCTGAGTCTGCCTCTAGTCAAATAAAACAAGATGATAATGTTAGTATAATATGAAATTTTTTTGACACATGAGAAACTAATCCTCTTGCAAATCTAGGAGTAGCCATTTTTCTACTGGCTCCTATATCGTTTGCAGTCTCTGAAATATTAATTTAAAATATAACTTTTCTTATCTTGATGACATTATGCACCAGCACTCCAAAATGAACATTTATTAGTTATTTTTCCTCCAATCAGATGTCATATTTTAGATAAAAATATTAACAATTATAATAAATACCTAAAACGCAGAACATATTTTATAGCATAAATGAGATATTTATTTTATGAAACAGTATTTTATTGCAGGAAATGAATTCAAATACTTGATGTATTGAGTATTAAAACATTTCTGTACTCAGCATATATTTTTAACCCGATGACTGTTATTTTTTTTCAAAGAACCATCAGCTTTCCTGTTAATTGCTGCATAATTATTCTGCTTTTCCTGTTGCTATATTCAATCTCCTTTTTGCCTGCAATTATCTCTGCAAATCATGACAAGATTCTTTCCCAAGCATTGTATTTCTTGCTTCGTTTCCTATTCATTTCCATATATAGACATATATTAAAACCACTCCAATGTTACAGGGGTTCCTGCTTCACTTACACTGTAACTTTGACTTGATCTTTGCAACCAAGGCAGTCAACATTTACTTAATTCAGCTTCTTGACACTAATTAACATTGTCTTTGATTCAGAATGAATGGTGTTTGAAACAGCAATTGACATTCCCTCCTTCCTTTCTTATTTCATTTGGACAACTTCACTAAGATGTGTTTTGATCAAACTGGTAATTTATCCCAGCACAAAGCATGACAAATATCAGACAAATACACAGAAAACCTTTTCTTCTATCTTGGATCAAGGTTTCACTTGCCACATTTCATTAGCAACTGCCTTAATTTAGGTATTTGAAGCTTCTGTAGCTTCTTGTTGGTAGCTGGCACTTAGATGAGGGTTTTCACATGTAGGCACTACACAGCTAAACAGCACCAAGTGGGTATGGTGCAATATCCTCCAGCAGAAGAGTTCAGAATCCCTGTGCAAGTCATCAGCAGCATGGCCATCTATTCAGTGTGCAGGAACAATTTTTAATATAACAGACTGACAAGGATGAAGTTTACACAGAATGAATAAAGGCATTCACAGGCTCAGTTGGATAAAAATTAGACATGCTGTGAAGAATGCTTATTTTTCCAAAATAATTGGCTACAGCTGCCAAGGAAAAAAAATTGGTTTCTGCACACATTTTATAAGGCAAAAACCTCTGAAACTAACCTGGGACAATTCTCAGAAACTGAATGCTGTGTTTCTATTCAAGCAAAATTCCTAATCTTTAGAAAGATGTTTGCCCAAGTAAAGACAGCAGACATGAATATTATAGCTGTCATCTAAAAGGTATTTATTTTCTGTTTACCTGCTGTTTATCCTCAGTTATTCTACAGAAAGATGAATGATTCATTTTCTGGAATACACTCCCTCCCATTTTTTGTGAAATACTATTTGCTGCATAAAAGCAAACAAAAAAAATCCCTAGGCTAGCTCATATCAGCTGAGCTGCACAATCCTTGTTTTTCTAAACAATATTATTTAAGAAAATGTTTAGGTCTACGCCATTATATAAAAGTAAGCTAAGTTGTCTCATTAATTTTTATAGTAACCCTTCCTCATCAACTAATTCAACCTTGAAATGCAGATATTTAATTTATTAAAAAAGACAAAGAGTTGTGCCCAAGCATAACTTTGAAGCCTGGAAATGTGTATCAAGAAGTTCCTGTTCCTTCACAGAGCTTACCTTTTTTTTTTTCTTTTTCAATTATCAAATCTATGAACTAAATAAAACATAAACAGAACTTCCTGAAAGCTCAACTGAAGTCCTTCCCAAATGCAAGGACATTATATGCAAGAAGGACTTATTTTTCCTCTTTATGGGACTATATTCTGGGGAATTTGCCTCAAAGGACCTGTGATAAGAAGTCTGCCAACTGATTTTTATAGGTCATTGCTAAAATGTAGATACTATTAGACAACTGCTTAAGGACCAGTAATGCCAATTCCACCTCAATATCCTGGAACCAAAACAGCAACACTGCAAATCTTCAAAATTTTTGTTTTCTTGATCCCTTCTCTCCTTGCTTTTCTGTTCTCTGGTCAGGTGGANTTGAGCACCATAATTCCCCCTCTTTTTTTTTTTTTTTTTTTGTCCCGAATGTTAACACACAGTCATAATGTTGGGAAAAAAAACAAAAAACATGAACACCACCCCCTGCCCCCACACCCACCAAGCCATGAAAATGAAAAGTTACTCTATTTGTTTCACGTACAATCAAATCTGGAGATGTCTGCTGCAAGAAATCTATGTATTGGGGTTGGTACTAGAGTTAAATACATTACAAACAAAATCTCAAATTTTTAAAGCCTTCTTCCCTCATTCCACAACCCACTGGCATTTTGTCATCAAAAAAATGCATCAGCCATAGAAAAATAATAGCATATGTGCACCTGGTGCTGTAGAGATATTAGTACTTCTTCAGGGTCAGATATCTTCTGGGTGCTGAAGCGTGTAAAATGGTCAATTTGTAGTCCAGGATTCCTCCTACTCACTGCAACATTTCTGTAATTGGAGCCTATACACAACCTTCCTCCACCCAAGTAGCTGAAATCATGAGAAATCTTTTTGATTTTAAAATTTAAGTTACCTTTCAGGCTTTTTTATTTGTATGTAGCTAGGCTTTCCCCTAAGCAATTTCATTTCAGCAGGCAATGATTTGATTTAATTTATTTTAATTTAAATTAGAAGCAAAATCTGATATCTAAATCCCTTCCGCATAAACTGAAGAGTAGGGAAGAAGAATGCACATTTTTACTTTTTCTCCTTTTTTTTGTTTCTTCTTTTGTTTCTTTTTTTTTTTTTTTTTTTTGTGTGATTTCTTGTTTGTGT
>VZTT01027125.1:10586-34925 GCA_013400855.1 Buphagus erythrorhynchus | reverse complement strand
AAGGTATTTAGATTTTATGCTTTTGATAATTATGAATTGACAAATATTGCTAAAATTATACTTTTGCAAAATTTGCTTCTTTTTAACTCTTCCACAAAAAAATTGCAAATTGGCAAAATGACAAATAAACAATCTGCTCTTGAGAGAAGAATTTCTTATGCTCAAATCAAACAGTTCACACTGAGAGAGAAGTTCTGTTACTTTCCAGAAGTGTGTTCAAGCAAAGATAACAACAGCCATCCATGAGTGCTTTCAGACACAGTCCTCAGGTTTGGACAGAACAAAGATTAGCTTAATATAATCTTGTTTTCAAATTTCTACCTTTGATAGTAGAACTCTTGTCAAGTTGAAAATGAGAAATAATAAAGGTTACTCATTCTCTTGTGCCAAGGATGGTCTAAATGATTTACACAGAAATCTGATATTTACTCTACTTTGAAATTTTGTGCTTATTCTTCTGTTTGTTCTTGCCTGTACATAATTATTCACATTTGTTGTCAGAAAATCAATCAAAATCTCATTTCAGCCAATAAGTTAACTTACTAATTTATCTTGCCAGAGGTTTTGTTTCTTCTCTATGCATTAATCCTTTTTTGCTATTATTTTGCAGTTATATAAAAATATGTGGGGAGAGATCCTTCAAGGCAACAAAGCTCTGAACAGAGCTTCATGGTGGGCAGAATTTTGCATTAATAAACCTGTTATAGGCAGGCTGAGGTCAAGATTGTAAACCAAACAACTTTTAAGACTCTGGATGGCCTGAGATGGATACCTTGTTACAAACATCAGGAGGAAATGAGACCATATGTCTAACACTGAAAGTGGAAGAGATTTTCATTGAGAGATGCCAAGTTTTAAAATAACTTTGAAATTAAGCTTGATCTGAGGGACTGTTAACATAATAATGACAAGAGCAAGAGCAACACGTCTGCACATTATACATATTTACTCAATTAAATTTTTAAAATATGAAGATTTATTATAATCGCTGCTTTGCAAAGTTTATATTAAAAAGATTTCCAATCAGTCTCTTGTCATTACTTTCATATTACAGAAGGTAAATAATTTTAAAATATTTTCCCCCAGGGATTATGAATAAGATGATAAAANAAAAAAAAAAAAAAAAAAGGAAGAGGTAAGGAAAAACAATCATTTCAGTGTTAACAAAGGCAGGTATCCATCCCTGGAGGAATGGGATGCCTTCGGGAGCTCCTAGCTGCCCCAGTTCTGAGGAACCAAACAGTGAGTAACATAGCAATATGAAAAGATGGCTCTGATTAGTGGCACACCCTGTGTTCTCTTAGCTCAGAAGTGTGAAGTTGGAAACAATCACACTGTTAGCTTTTAGCTGAAAGGAATGTTCTTTTAGTAAAGATAACTTCTTAGCCAGACTGAGAGCAGTCTTAAATGTTAATAAATTTACCACCACAAGTTCAAGGGCAATTAAAAATGGTTACCCTCGACACACTTCAGTTAAAAAACAAACAAACAAACAAAAAAAAAGTCTGAAATTCTATGGCTGTTGTTTATAGTCCCATTGGAAAAATGGATAAAAGCTATCTTATTAAACTGTATTTTTTCCTTAATTTCTTTTTCTTCACTGAACATAGTCACTGTTGCCTTTGGTTTTTCTGCCTCTATTCTTTCTTCTCTCCTAATGAGGTACCATAACTCAGGATGTCCTAACAGGAGTTCTTTTTCTTGCAGTTGAACTGTAGGAAAGTTTAACCTTCTTTGCTAAAAAGAAAACCAACCCAGTATAAAGTATTTATTTTCTTGGAACTGTTTTGCCTCTTTTAATAAAGGCCAATAAGTGGCATCATCCCATGGGAAAAAATAGGTCAATACAGCTGAACACCTACCATTAGATGTTATGGAGTTATAGGGTCTCATAATTATCTTTAGGAATTTTCCATATCAGTAGGGAATCCAACAAGTGTCTCTGAAGGAAAGAGGCAGAGCTTGTTATGCCCAGTATCCAGTGTGAACACCAGGGACTCTGGCAGTGAAAAAGGCAAATGGGGAAGAGATGCCATGCTGCATTAAATGTAGTAGCACTGATCTGTCAGTCCCCATTCTGCACTATCAGTGCTGATCAGCAGCATTATTTCGCTGTCATACACGTGTGTGATTTCATCATCACCTCTGACTTGGTCTTGTCTTGCCTCCTTCCACACAGCTGGGAAACAGCTGTGTGTAAATCTTGCTTATAAACTGTAAATCTGTTTATGAGGCCTTGGTAGCCCAGAAGAAAACACAAAGGTGTTTGGCATATAGCTTAAGCCACCTTCATCCCAATAAAAAAAAACACAGCAAAACTGTGTCACAGTAGCACAGACCTGGAGACCTGGTGAAACACAAGGATACTCACCAAACACATGACAGGATAAACAGACACCCTGTAAAAATATATCCCTTAGCCTTAGTTCCTGCTAATCTTATTTATTATGACTATTCCAGCAATAGCCAAACTCTCTGATAAAAGCTGAGCCTTCTCTGCTGATAAGGACAATACAAACTGGCAGGAAAATGTGCTGCTTGTTCTGAAAAGCTTCTAACTTCAGCTAGAGCAAGCACAGCAGAGGCTGCACCAGCAAGGACATGATTATGGACAGGCAAAGTGGGATACTCAATTAAATAGCACAATTATGGACCCTAAATATGAAATGTCATACAGCCTGCAGTGAGCTTAGGGCTTCCTGGGACCCTTGGGTACCTGGTTGATGGCAGGAGTTAGACACCTGAGCACCAAAGCTGAAATAAGTAGAAGTGCTGTGAGGCCTTGGGCATTTACTCTTTAAAGAAGTCCTGCATCCCCAGCCTCTGGGTGCTGGTGGCTGCTCACCAGGGCTGTTTGCAAGCTCAGTGCAGATGTTCAGCAGCTGTCAGGCTTCACATGCTGCAGCAAAGACTGTCACTCTACTCTCACACCCAGTACAATGCCATGGTGCAGCAAAGGCACACTCATTCTATGGGCCAGAGCCACTCTGTACTCAACATTATCAAAAGTATTTTCTATATGAATACCTGGATAACTGTGATCAGGTTCTCTAATCAGGTTTGGCTATGAATTTCTGACCTGTATTTTTAGCCAAATCTGAGTAATCAAATGAGCAAAATATCCTTTTCCTCTGAAGTAAACAGCCAAAGGTTCCAGAGGTCTTCTACGTCCAGCTTCTCAGAGCAGCAGAATTTGTAACTTTGAACTTGCAGAGCTGCAGCATGGAAAGAGAGAGATGTCATGAAATTTGGCATCCAATTATCTACTAAATCATAGGGCAATAATTCAACAACTACCACAAGATGTCATTATTATATGCAGTTTCTTCCTCTTTGCAGAACATTAAATTAAAAAGGCCTCTGGCAGAACAGAGAAGTCATTTCCCTCCCACTTCAAATGCCAAATAAAGTTGGATGTGTCATTTTATCTTGGTTGGGGAGCTGGGTCAAAGTCAGTCAAACAGCTTCAATCCAAAACAATTTAGCCTCAGGAATCTGTTCTTTTAAGTTGTCTCATGAAGGCACCAGAAAGCTGAATCCAGGTAGGCCTGAAAGAGCCCTTACACTGCTTCCCCAGTGCCCTGTGCCCTGCTGCTCTCCTGGAGAGTGGCAGTTTTCTGCTTTGTGGCTGTCAAACCACCTACCTGTCCAGGGTATTTCAAACCAGCTATTTCTTCTATGGTAAGATACGTCTGCTGATGTGACTCAAAGCAAAAAGGTTCTAACAGAAAGAATGAAATTGTGTGAATGCACACACCTCCCTTGCTGGTGTGGCAAGATAAATACATTAATATTTCACATCACCTTTTTAGGAGTGGTAGTTTCAGGAGGAATGCTTTGAGGGGCAGGTGGAAGCCCTGCCATGCTTTACATCTGCAATTCTGTGGACGTGGATTCAGAGGTTCTTGTTTTCTGCGGGAATAAGTGGACTCATATCCTGCTATTTCTGTCAGAAATCCTCCTCCTCACTGTAATAAATGATTTATCACACATTCTGCAGGGATGCAAGTTCTTCTAGTGTTTGCCTTTGTTCATATATTTTCTTTACTGACTCGATGTGTTTTCAAATATGAGTGATATCATACCAACCCGTGTTACCAGCAGAACCAGTCTCTCTCTCTGTTCCAGCCATATGGACATCACAGAGCTCTGTGTGTCCTCTGTAGCATCCTACCTTCACAGGCCTCAAGGGTTTTGTTATTCCCAGTTCTCATTAGCCTGAGATCGGAGTGAGATCATTTTAACTCGCTTCAGTGGCCTGAGGAGCACCACAGGCAGAGGGGAGCTCGCTGCATGAGACACCCATGTGATGGTATAATCTGAGCCACACGCTCCAGCCAGGGGGCTCAGCTGCATCACACTGGGCTGCCCACAGCACTGCCACTGGCAACCGAAGCAGAAAGCTTCCTTCTTCTCCAAGCAAGTCAAGTCACAGGTTTATGAAATACAAGCAGAGCATTTCACATCAGTTCCTTTCAAGGCAAAGAGAGAGAGAAATGCTGAGAACAGCAGTTCTGCTGACTACCTTGCCTTGGTTTTTTCTCAAATGTTTGCAGCCTGGTTGTGTTTGTTCAGCATTGCCACAGCATGAATCTCTCTTGAATAAATTCAAGTTCCATCAGGAATTTCTTCACTGTGTTTGTCAAATAATAGACTAGTAAGTGTGTAGCTAGAAAATTCTCAGCTTATTTCCTGAAGACAATTTACACATTTTTACATTTTTTGTTTGGTCAGCTTTAGTGTGGAGCATCTGCTGAGATTTGCATCAGTCTCCAAAGACCCAGCGTCATTGGGCATTACCTGCCTTCACCTACCCATGTTCTTCCATCCTCCTGCCCTTCCCAACTCATTTCACTTGTCATCTTCTCTCTACTCAGGCTTTGCTAAATACTTACTTTTGTCAACTTTTAAAAATATCCTTTGCTTTAAAGGAGGAATAACAATGAATATTTTATATTACATGTTCTTGGATAGAAAAAATGCCTCAATTCATAATGTCAGATTTTTTTTTGGAAAGGCAGTTGCCTGCAGCATATTTGCCATGGAGAGATAACCAGGAGTTAGAAACAATCTGTGGAAGGACCAACATGGATCTGGAGTTTGTCCCGTGACTGGGACTGGGATGTGACTCGTGCTTTCCACATGTGATCCATGGGCCAGGACAGATTCCAGGACATCCAGAGGGAAGCCACCATACTGCCACTGTATTGTACAGCATACGCTGCACTTACCAGCTCCTTAACACTCCACAGGGTCTTCTGGGGCAGCCTGTCCACAAGCAATGGGCAACCACTGGCTGAGAATGAAACCTCTTTTAACAGTGTGATGATTTTTTTTTTTGTAAAATGTAAGAATCAAAACAAGAATCTATAGCCAGACATAATTTCCTTCAGCAAAAATACGAGCTTCGATGACAAAATTGTTTATAAAGAGGCAGAAGAAATATTCAACAAGTGGTTCTGCACTGTGTTTGCATGTTCTTATCACTGGGATGTGATGAAATACTTTCCAATCCCTCAGTAACCCAGAAAGCTGTTAAGCAACACATGCTATGGTAAGCACTAAAATCAGCAGTGCCAGGTAACAAAAGATGGTCAAGACTTGACTGGCCTAAGCGTACTCATTTCTCTTATATTTAACAGTATCAAAAAGATTCCTCCAGTATTTAAAACCAGTTAGAATTTTCTGTTCTACCAATATTTTAAAAGGCAGAAGAGTGGCAAACTTGATTCTATAACAAGCAAACTAATGGAAAACCTGAAGGGGGATTAAGTTAGTAAAATAATTAGCATATAGTAATACAAAAAATATCAATCAGAAATTTTATAGAAAATACAGTTTGTCAGACAAACCTGATTTCATTCCAGGTATTCTCAAACTCTGATTTTTCCATATATGTGATGTGCAACATTGACATTTACCTCTAACACACCATATTTAGTGTCCCATGACATTGAGATGAAAAAATCAGCATTCTGTCTATCAGCAAACACACTTGAATTGGGTTAGGAGCTTCATGTCTGATAAGATCTCAGGAAGTCATCAGTGGAGAAATCATTCTCTGTGCTTTAGGAATGTTGTTAAGGATAATCCTAGACCTGCCACTGCTTATTATTTTCCTCAGTGAGCTGGAAATTATTTTAAATTCTCTTCTATTAAAAGGTGCAGAATTGGTGGACTGGTAAATTAGGTGAGAACAGATATAATCTGAAATGCTTAATAAGTTTAAACCAGACTGGTTTTACTGACCCAAGTACACAACATCTCCTTCAAAAATGTAGGGGTAAATACAGATTTTGTCATCCTAGGCCAGACAGAGCTGAGGGAAGGTGATTGCTTTTCTCTCCACAGTGGCTAGTTGCTCTTATTAAAGACTGACCTCAACTGATGTATTTGGGAGAGAATTGAAATTTTTCTAAATGCCACAGGAGTGTCATGGGAAGAGTAAGAAAATACGAGATCATTAGAACCTTAATATGATGAGAGAATTGATTCTTGTCCAGTCCTCCTGTTAAAAAAGCCAGTTCCAAATGCCAGCCTGCCTAGAAAATGGAAACTGAGTTGTGTGTGAGTATTCATCTGTGCTTGCAGAAACCATATGCTAAACTCCTGCTTCCTTACAGGGAACCAAGTAACAGAAAGGAGCAAAAGTACTGAATTCAAAGCCAGAGAAAAGTGTGGTACAACAGGAAACTGAACAAACTCAATGTTTAGCACGTCAAAGAGGAGCTTAAAATTTGGAGCAATTGCAGTATTATAGACTTCTCTGAAGTGGAGCAAAATGTTGTATGTCAAAACAAATATAATTTGTGTCTGATCACTGGGGAGAGATTTAAGGGTATGGTTTACTTTGAAGGAAGGTTTGTGCATATACACATTATTTGGGATGACCAAACCATGGTCTATGGTTTCCTTACAGGCTGTACCAAGATCCTTTAAATCAGAACAGCTGGTGCCATATGAACTGCCCTCCAAAAACATACTTGTCTGAGTGTCATTAAATAATGATTTTTTTTCTCTAAGCCCACACAAACACTTGGCTTTTTCCATCCAGTTTATCATTGATGAGTGTTTGCAAAGTCCAGAACTAAGCACTGGCTGTGTTTCACTAGTGTGAGGGAGAAGCCAGGAAAAACATATCTCCTGGGGAGTATTCCCAGCTGTAAATTTATTTTTGACACATATAGGATGGAATTGGGTTTCTGTGCTTGTTTTGATCTCCTTACAAATTCTTATTAAAGAGATGTCTTCCAGCCCTGCAGAACTGCATATTCTGTTCCAGTCCTAAATCTGTGGGTGAGTCCTGCAGCCAGAAGCATAGGGCAGTGGGACAAACACACAAGTGCCTCAGACACTCAGCGAGCAGCAGCCCAGTTCTTTGCTCAATACATAAATATTTGCATGGCTGAGCTATGCTCCACGGCAGATGAAAACCATGTATTTTTTTCACAGCTGTCAGTTGCACTCAGTGTTGTTCATGCAAGGCACAGCCCATTGGCAGAGATCCAGCCAGAGCCACTCTGCTCTCACTGCTGGGTCTGTTCCCAGTGGCCTGTGACAGCCACCAGGTGATCCTTAGGAGGTGGTGCAGGGCTGTCCTGCTGTGTTCTGTCCTGCTGTTTTCTAGTGGAGCACAAGGAACAGATTCTCAGCCTGCAGAACCCATCATGGTTGCAGAAAGAACAAGTCTTCAGGGATTTTCCCTCTTATCTTTTTGGATCCCTTTTTGCTCTGGGTTTAATTTTGGTTCTTTTGATGGGGAGGGAGAATTAAAGAAAATTTTACCTTTCTGATGACCAGGTTGTCTGTTTTGACAATAAGGAAGGCAATAGGCACAGAATTGCTTAGCTATGTTATGGTTTCTCCACCTCAGTGTCCAAATTTCTGGTGTCTTCTCATTACACTTCAGCTATGAGGACAGTTCAACAGCAAAAGTTGGAGCATTTGCAGTTTTATTTCTGTTGCCAGGCTCCCTGTTCATTGTGGGAGGATTCCATATGCAACCAGATATGATTTTCCTCTGTGTTAAGAAATAGTCCTGGCAGTAAACTGTTTGAGTCATCTTTCTGTTTGTTTGACTTCTCCCATAATAATATTATTCAAAACTTGATTCACTTACTAATCTCACAAGACAGGATTTTAGATGTTTAAAGAAAAAAAAAATCTTTTCTTGTGTGTTTTTTTTTTTCATTTTGACCTAAGAAAGCTCAGAGTCAAAAGGCTCATGCTGTATTTTGCTTTAATTGGGTAGAGAGCAAAAAACTTCGACAGAAAAGCACATTTCTTAGAATGTCAATCTGCAACATGATTGATTACAGCTTGTTTTAATAGGGAGGAATATGGTGGCATCATCATTAGTAGTGAGGTGTGTCTCATCACTTCTCAGAACCATCATTTCACCTCTGAACTAGCAGAGAGATTCACTAGTGTATTCAAATTCCCATTCAGGGATGCAACCAAGATAAACAATTAGGAGGTCCAGTAAAGACTCACTCATAGATGTTCTCACATCATAGGAACTGAAGCAACTCAAGTGTCATATGGTCAAGTGCTGTTCTTCAAGACAAGATAAATGGTAGCTGTGTTAGTCCTGAAATCTCACATTTTCTTCAATACAGATCCAATGTTAAATTGTAATTAACTTCCTGGAACAGGCAGGCATAGATCATGTTTTAGAAATCTAATACTTTTTCATCACATGTTTTTGTAGATTCTTGGTGGACTTGTAATGCATGAGAGAGGAAATCACAGCCCAGGGTCTCACCATCCTAAGTACTGTACACAAATAGATCTCCAAAACACTGCAATTTAAAGAGAAGACAAGAAATTATGCACTTTGAGCAAATCAATACGTCAGTACTGGCTAGCACTATGTGCAGCAATCTCAATGCTCCATTTGCCATTTTTAGCCAAAATTTTCTGATGCCTTCCTAATTTGGAAAAGAAGCTTAGATGAAAAATGGTAGCCAGTGCTCAGCATCCAGATGGCATCATGGAGTCTGGAGTAAATATCCTATCAGTGAATAAAAGATTTCAAATTTAGGATTATGCAATGATGAGTCCTGAGAGTGAAGACCAAGGGTTTACACTTAATGTAGGAATGAAGTCAGTGGAGAGACAAAGAAAGCAAGGGACAGTGCCAAGTCCTGTGCTAAGAGAAAATGCAAATAACGTCCTGTATTTGGCATGGAAATGATAAGGACAGAGGTGTGTTTTCCAAGGACAGAGAAAAAGGAATAATGGGTACATACTTCTATAAGTATGTTTTGCTGTTTGAGAGGGAAGTCAATAGTTTTTACAGATAACTCAAAAGAGTTTTAAAGTCTGGAGATAGTTTGGTCATAAGAACAGGACTGACTGATGGTGAGCTTTCATCCACACTGGAAATCTCTCCTTAAACCACTACTTTAAGTAATTACATCTGTTAAAATTTTTATTCAGTTATTTTTTGCTTCCATATGTATCTAGGCAACACCTGGAATAATATTATTTTCTAAAAACTTCTAAAATCCAACGGTTCACTGCAACATGTTGCAACTTTTCCATATACACATTTAATACACACAGAGACACACACTTTTTACAAAACTCAACCCATGCATGTGTCTTCAGAAGCAAAAATAAACAATTTTAAGCAGGATTAAGCAAATAATTCTCTTTCTGGGTGCTACTTCTTTTTGCCAGAATTCAGCCAGAAATAAATGTCTAAATCTAGGCTAGCATGTATGTTTTTAGAAGAGTCATAACATTATCACAGTAATCATCTCCTTATGAAAGCATAATGAATGGCAAAGAGACAATAAGGAGCTATTTGTAATATGGCATATTAATTAGAATCATAATAAAAGTTAATAAGATCATTATATCAAGAGTTACACTGTAAAATGTGGGAGAAGGAATTCTCTTATTACATTCAAGAATTACAGCAGAACTGTGAGAATATTTTACATTTTAAGTTCATACAAAAAGAATAATTCAGGAAATCTAATTTTTGTAATGAAGTTGCAGTTACATTTTTAAGTCACATAGGGGAATTCCTTTTATTTTATCAAATGCATCTTACAGAAGATATTACCACTTTAATTACCTCAAGATGTTTGGAGACATTTCCTTTTAATTAAAAATCAGAGGACCTAATGGCAGTGGTATGCCTAAGAGCTCAGGGAAATCATTTGTTGATCTGTGGTTGCTATGAGGCTATTGAGAGCTATAGATTGTCTGTGGATTAACATATAGCTATGTAAACTATAAATGGTTAGAAAAGCTTGAAGGTTTCATGCAAACTCCATGTCAACACATTCACCCTCTCTGATTACTGAGGCAATAAAATGTGTTTTAAATTATTTCATTGTACTGTTTCCACACTTCAAAGGCAAACTCTGCCTAAACCCATTCCTTGAATTTGTGACCTGTGCAAACTGCCATGTCTCATGCAGGTTACAGTGTGTGTCTATGGCACAGCAAGGAAGTCAGAGGTTAAACCACACCAAAAAAATCCCCAAAACAATAGTGAATAGTGTACAGTAAGCAGTGGTCTCTGAGCCAGAGGGTTTCAGCTCATGGAGCTGATGGAAGATGCAGCAGGCAGTGCCCTGTGCATAGGAAGCTGCCTCACAGCACCAGGGGTGTGCACTGGCTGAGCCAGTGCCACAGGACCCTGCAGGCAGAAAACCAGGACAACAGCTCCACCAAAGGGTCCCCAGCTGGGCCAGGGCATGGGACAGGCCATGCTGGTGAGTCACCTCAGCTACTCAGGACTTACAGTTTGGGAAATGCCAAACCCTTTGTCTTGAAATGTCTGAGTACAACTGATTAATTCTGTCAAAGATCAAAGGTATGGGTGAAACCTGAGCAGCATTTAGTAAGAGTCACAAGGGGAGCACTGAGAAGATGAGCTGTGGTCTAGCCTGGCACCAAGCCCAAGTGTAAGGCATGGTCTGAACCCAGCTCCCCAGCCCTGTGGCTTGCCAGCACCTGCCCTTCCCCAGCAGTGCAGACGAGCAGAGCACCTGCCCAGGCTCTGTCTGAAACAAACACCTGCATGTCACTGCACAAGCACAGCTCACCTTGTGCTACCCAATTGCCACAGCAGCCTGTGGTTCAAGAGCAGGACTTACACCGAAAGCAGAGGAAGAGTGTACGTGAAAAACCTTTTTATTTACAACAAAGTGTGACCAGAAGCATATTTATAATTGCTTTAAATTGTTTACACAGCGAAGTAACAACTGACGCAGCTGTTTCCTCCTCCTACCAGTCAAATTCCTTTTTTTTTTCAGTATTTCAACAATTTGGTTATTTTGATGAAATACATTTTACCATATTGCTTTACTGTCCCCCTTGTTTTGCTTCAAGATTTAAAAATGCTGTGAAATTACTTAAGCCATGTGGATGAATTGGCACATGTACCATGCATCTTCCTCAACAGGGATAGACAAAATACATCCTTTCCAGGAAGCTCTGCAGAGCACAGGAAGAAAGCTCTGTTTAGAGCTGCCACTTTGCAAAACTAAGCAATGTCCTCCAACAACATTACACCAGAGACTCCATATGAGGAAGCAAAGTTCTGCCTTGCCTATCACCTCTCTTAAAAATATTCCTATCTCCAGGAAACAACATCTCAGAAAACGCCGTCCATCTGTTGCCAGCTGGCATTTCTGACTCAGTAGAAGAGCCAGAAAACAGACACAAAGGCTGAAAATCAAGATTTTTGATCTGTGCTCAATTTAGGTCCAGTTTGAGCAGTTACTGTGGATTTGTTTCTTTTTTAATTTCCCTCAAAGAATTTCTCAGAAAATCAGCTGCAGAAACAGTGCTACATGCTATTCCATAAACTATGTTCCAGAATCCTCCTATTCCTTTGAAACTGCCTTACTGTTGTGTCACAGGATCTCAAAGGTTTTACATCCAGGTGAAAGGTGGACATGAGACAATGTTGTTCAGCCCCTTTCTTCTCTTTTCCCTTCATCACCTGTATGCTCCCATTTTTCTTACACACTATAAGCTCATCTTCCTGTCCCACAGCAATGTAGGGGGCAGAGTCATATCCATCATTGTCAGTGGTCCATACTGGTGAAGCACAGGCTCATGCAGTTTAGTTCTAGTCTTTCCTGCAGCAAGGTCTCTTCTGCTGGAACCTTAATCCACCCTGTCAAACCCCATTCAAACCTTTAAATTCCCAGCACAAGTCATTTGTATGCAAAGTCACATAATGAGGAGGCCCTGTGGGAGAACTATGCCTCAGAGCAGGTGACAAGCACACATATGAGCCTGCCTAGTCACAGGGGGACCAAGAAATCACATCATGTGATGATGAAAGGACATCACAGAAGGTTTGCAATGCTGCACTGAGGTCTTCTGAGATGCACTGACCAGGACACAGATGTCTCTGAGTGAGTGTGTCAGCCTGGGTTCCTGTACTGAACCTGTATTCTGTTTCAGGGGTTCTCATGCCTGACTTATATGAAATAGGAAAGCAAGAAATTCAGTCACCATAGGATTAGCAGATGCCACAAAACCATTGGGAGGCAGGTAGTCACACTCTTCAGCTACTAGCCCAGAGGCTTGAATATGTAGCAGCAAGTGCAGCACACTTGACATTGTCTTCCTTTATTTTCCATCAAAACAAAGTCCTCTTTTCAAGATGATGTGATGCTCTCAACCTCTCCTCTGTGCCTCCAAGCCAAGCCCAGAGTTCCCACAGGTTCTCTCTCATCCCACAACGTTCTTTGTTTCCCCTATTTTCCTCTGCTCCACTATGTCCCCTATTCTCCTCCCCATAAACACTGATGTCTGACATTCACTCTGTTCTTGTGCCACTCCAACTGCCACTGTAGTTTTTGACACCAATTTTGAATCAAATTAACATACTGAAAATCCTTCTTTGACTCAAGTGCATTTACAGCCAGAGGCTCCTTTTTTTCCTTTCCTGGCTCTGGAGTTTTTCCAGGGGACAATTAACATTGCCACAGGTGTGCCATTGTCCCATTGAGTCAGAGGGCATGAGGTGGCCTGTGCCCTTCTCCACTGCCTGGCAGGTGACATTAAGCTGTCTGCAGCTTAGCTCTTCCCTGGCCACTGTGTTTGATATGTTCCCCAAAGTGCTGAAGACAATGGTAACATCACCCTGTACACATAAATAAATAATAATGCAACCTGTGAAGAAGCCATTGCCATTTTTCTTTCTACTTCCACCCACTGTGAGCAGCTAGCAAAGGAAGGACCTCCCAAATGTCCTTCTGCTAGCACTGAGCAACCCTTATCCTGTTACAGATCTTCCTCATATTAGAAGTTCTAGAGGTGCATTGATCTGAATTATGTACTCAT
Organism: Buphagus erythrorhynchus; assembly: GCA_013400855.1. Lineage (NCBI taxonomy): Eukaryota > Metazoa > Chordata > Aves > Passeriformes > Sturnidae > Buphagus > Buphagus erythrorhynchus. The sequence goes on along the minus strand of VZTT01027125.1, from coordinate 21,602 downwards.
GTTCGAAAAATCTAGGCACTCACAAGTTAGGTGTCAGTACTGAATGGCAGTGGAAGCATTACCATAACAAGAGGGGTTTTTCAGCATCTTAAAGGAGCTGATGACTTGGGCTAAGAGTACATAAATTGATAGTTTCTATGGCAAGATGCTTTTTTATCCAAGATAAAGGTCAAGAACATCTGGAAGATATAATAGTTGCGCCCTATAGAGACGACATCAACTATCTTGCTGCCAAAATCTACTATGAACAGGCACAAAGGGCCAATCTGCTGATTTTCCCAGCTGTCACTGGTTTATTTAAGGGGCTAAGTCAGTTTTCAATTATTGTTGTGTTAAGAAAAAATGAAATCTATTGTGTAAGCTCTGTGTCAAATTACCCTTGCTGCATGCTATGATTCCTTACGTTTTGAAAAGCTCTGTTTCTGTTCTACTTATCTGCTTGGACTATTTTTAATTATTAAATGGTCCCCAAAATCTTTTAGCCATTCCACACAACAAACTAAACTTATTTTCATGAAATAATTACAGCAAGAAATCTGCTAAAAGTGGGACAACCATTTGCTGTCCCAATCCAAACTGTCCAATGCACCTTTTAAATGTACCAATATTCATTTTTACTTTATTTTTGAAGTGCTAAACGAACTCACTGTAATCACATTACTCAAAACTGCATGGGATAACTGTGGGTGGAAAATGCAAGGGCACAAGTATAAGCAGGTGTATATATTGTGAACAAGCGAGGTGCAGGACTTGGTGATAGGAGGCACACTGCAGGCAGGTGCATCTAAAGCCCTGCTCCTCCCTGCAGCTACCAAGTCCAATTAGGATTACCATCCAATTTAGGATGGTGATGAGCACCCAGGAGAGTGCAGAGTCCACAGCCCCCCTCTGTGGGTAAGGCTGAGCCTTTATAAGCCACACTGCCAGCAAAGAGGTGCCTGACTCAGAGAAGGCAAGGACAGCATCGAGCTCCCTTCTCAGCATGACCTGCACTTCCCTGGGAATTACCTTCACCACTTGCTACCGACTGCAGCAAGTTGAAACCATGCCTGGATGCATCCCGAGGTGTCAGAAGCAAAGCTACCACTCAACTGTAGAAGTTTAGGCTTGGTTGGTGGTTCCCAGCTCCTTCTGTGCTCCACAAGGCCCCCAGAACAAAAACTGCTGGGATGTCCTTGGCTGCAGCTGAGGAGGAGGAGTGTGGTCAACTGCACAACTGCTCCTCATCCTCAGTGACCAGGGCTTCTGACCAGTTACTGCCACTGACAGTGCTATCAGCTTATACTCACCACACTGGATACTTCCTGTGTTTAAAAGGAAAGCTAGTCTGATGTTGAGTTGTCTGTTTAATTAATCATCTTAATTGCTGCTTGAGAGTTTAAATTAGCAAAGAGGTATTAAATGCAGAGAAGTATAAAATGGCTGGACTTTTAAACACTTCCTGTGTTTAAAAGGAAAGTTAGTTTGATATTGGGTTGTCCGTTTCATTAATCACCCTAATTGCTGCTTGAAAGCTTAAATTAGCAAAGAGGTATTAATGCAGAGAAATATAAAATGGCTAGACTTGTAGCAGCTGGTTTGAATGGACAGGCAGGAGGTGAAGCATCAGAGGTTATTTTTTCTCTTTGCTGGAGTCAGAGGAAGTGAGAAACTGCCATTGCTGTTGCTTCTTTTGCACAAGCAATCATTCTTTAGAGAGCTAAAGTAAAGAAATATAGATAAAGAAGTAGAGAATTGAAAAGTCAAATAAACTTTTACTTCTAATTTACTCCACTAATTAAATGAAGACACGACATTTGGTGATAAAGCTACACCACAGAGATTTTGATAGGGGTTTTTGCTAGGGATTCACAGCACTTGGCTGTGCAGTAGCTAGCTTCAAACTTACTTGCTCATGCTCTCAACTAAGGTTTAGAGTGCTGTCTCCTTAATTTAGGCCTTAATGGACTTCTCTTTATCCCCAAAATTAATTGCTTGATCAGCCTTGTAGATATAAAGAAAGCATGAATACACTGAGATTAGATAGATAGATAGATAGATAGATAGATAGATAGATAGATAAGGAACCAGCTTTCTACCCAGTGCTAGTCAAAGCAGGACAAATTGGACATGTACAGTATGTTTATAAAAATCTTTTTCTACTGTTATCCTTTTTATAGACTGGGTCAAGTTAAACATTCATGAAAAAGATGATTCAGCTCCTTTATTTATATGAAACTTTTGCAGCTCACCAGAGGTGGAGGACAATTAAATGCTTGTTTTATGAGGTCATTCATAAAGGATGATTTGTTTTTCTGGGAACCCTGTGCTATTAGAGGTGATAAGGTCTGGAGAAACTCCAGGACAAAGGGAGAGACTGCTTCAGCATATAATGGGAGAGGCTCTGATGAGTCAGCACTTCTGAGACAACAGAAAACCCAGACCACAACCAGGATGCTGACAGGGACCTGTTTGAGCAGCAGGTGCACATTAGTCAGCATCTACCAGGAATATTCACAAATGCAGTCCCCTGTGCACTTCTCTGGGCACAACCCCAGCTCTTGAAAAATTTGAAAATGCTGATTCTGGGACTGGAACATGTATGTCTTCCTCAAATACAAGTCAGGCAGGCTGTAAGGAAAACTTGGGCTCAGTCTGCAAGCTGAACATTGGCTAAAAGGTGCTGAATACATAGGGGTGGAGAGAGATGTGTAGGAGAAACAGAAGATTTGATCTCAGATTTTTGCTCTGTAGATAGTATGAGTGTGAGAAAATCTGTGATACAATCTGTGATACTTCATAAAGTGATGAGCCAAGCAGTCCCCACCTAGATCTATGTTCAACAGGGGATTGGTGTCTGAACCAGCCTCCCCTGGCCTTAGATATCTATTGAAGGTGCAGCTGAGGTGATCATCTGGAATGCTTTTATGATCACTGAATAGGAACAGGGTCTTGCAGGGTACAGTTCATAGCAGCTGTTTCAAAGGTCTGTGGTGGGGTGAGATGAAACACATTTTCTGCAAACACTAAAAAGTTATTTGTTTCTAGACTGGAATATTTGTTAGGGCACATATCTGTAGGTCTGTTTCACATGTCCCCAGATCTGCTGCACTTGCACCCAACCAGCTCTGGTAAGATCCAGAAACAAGCCTGTGAGTATCTACATACAGCCTTCCAGGCATCATGGGGAGAAAGAGTATCCCACTGATGGAGTGATGGACCCTCTTCTCCTGACTGAGAAAAACTATGACCATGAGTAAGAGAGTGAGGAAGAGGACAAGAACCATGACATTTCAGATTAGGTAACTTCTTGTGTCTCAGGAAATGAAACTTTAGCCAACAACTAAGATTGTTTGGATAGGGGATATTTATTTAATTAAGTCCTACACTGGGTATTAGACACATCAGTCAAACTGCAAGTTCTGTAGGAAACATCCTGTTTATCCAGAGTCGAACACAAGAGGGATGAAGCAATACTGTTCCTCTTTTAGTGGTGTTAGAGACAAAAGTGAAGGAGAACCACAGCATGTACCTGCCAGTGAAAGGTGCCTCAGCAGAGGCTGAGTTTGAGCCTCTGCTGTAAATGCAGCAGGTTCAGAGAGGCTGTCAGGCACCCAGGCCAGCAGGCACAGGGCAAGCTCTGCCCCTGAGCTCACTGTCCTCCAGGACAGGGCAGCAGCATGAGAACCCCGCCGTGGGGATGGCCCTAGGAGCTGCAGGGGAGAGCTGGCTGTCCCTGTCACCCAGCCCAGGCACTGCTCTGCAGCTCAGCCCTGCTCAGCTGGGAGCCATGCCCAGCAATGCCCCACTATTTGTAGGAATTTAACCGGTAGGTGAAAATAGGCGAGAAAAATTTAGGAGGAATGAATAAAAATCAAAATCATGCTTTGACCTTTCCCTCAAACAACAACAACAAAAATATTTAAGCAGGAATTTTCAGAATTTAGCAACCCATGGTAGATTGGTTTAGTCTTTAGAAGTGATGAAAAGGGAAATCTCTAATCTATAGAAATGTTCTTAATTCACTCTAGTCATCAGAGATGGCAAAAGGTAGAGGATTGTCTTAACAGAGTGCAAAGGTGCCTCAGTTTAAGAGCTGGAAAAATAGCCAGTACTCCAGATGGGAAGGAGACTGAAAAACATTCTTTGTTTATATTTATTTATTCAATTTCATGGTGTCCTTGGTTGCCCAGAGGAGCTACTGAGAGTAGTTTCTACTGTGCTGTTGGTTAGAGTTAGGTTACACACACTTTTAGAAATTCAGCTGTCTGCCACTAATGAATTGTTCAGTGTAGCTTGAGGGTAATGTTGCAATTAGCAAAAGTATGCCAAATCTGTCCCAGGTGAAGCTCTACTGATGTCAGTGGCTTTATTTGGGATGATGTGCTTATTCCAGTGTGTGCAGGGACAGTATGTAAAAAGAAGAATCTTGAAAAAGGACTTACATGGATTTCATTTCTCTTTTCTGATGATAATCCTGCATTACATTGAATAAAATGTCAAAACACAACATTTGCATGGACGCAGCAGTGCATTTCTGTGGGCCAACTCACAGGCTCCGTGCATTAATGCAGAAACCTGACCCAGTGGGTGACATCCCTGCCCATGGTGGGGGGGTTGGTCAAGGTGATCTTTAAGGTCCCTCCCAAAACAAACCATTCTATGATTTATGATTCTGTGATTCTAAGTTTAGTAATTATTTTGTATTTGTAATAGTGTCCTTTAAAATTCTTCCCAGAAACATGTACAATAACAGTTTTTCCATTCCCTGATGACCTGCTGCCTTTTTGAATTTGCAAAAGTAAAATAAGTTCTTATAGTCCTTATCCTTGGCTGTTCAGGAGTGAATTTGCTTCAGAGAAGACCACAGTAAGTGCATGGCAGACAAAATAAGGGTGAATTGTGCCTTCACTTCCCTCCTGATTAGGACACTGTGAAACACAAAGCAATAACCTTTCCTTGGCCAAAAGGCTTTTAAAGTCTGTTCCACCAATTAAAGATATATTTTATTGCAATGAAGTTACCAGGGCTTCATGACTGCTGCCCTGATAACTAAGAAACAAAACAAAGATCAAAACTGAAAGCACGAACCAGCCATTTCACCCAGGTTGTACAGGAAGTCTGTGTCACAGCTCCCAAATCATTCTCATTCAGAGTTACTCAATTATTTTTTCTGGACTTTGCTGGAAAACTGTGTTCCTGTCCCCTTGGTAGGAAGCAAAGCCTTGATGCAGATCTCCCCAGCCAGAAAGCTCTCCAACTGGCCTGCATTAGCCTGGGAGACATCCACATCTGTGACTGACAAAATCTAAGTGAATCATGCTCCTGGTCAAGGTTTTGTCCAGAAATCATCAGTCCTGGTTGTTGTCTTAAATAAAGAGCCATCCTTCCTCCTATTGCTTTTGAAACAATGAGGGCAAATCTGTGAATAGCAGAATAGTCCACTGGATAGTGACATAAAGAGTACAACCTACAGTCCTCAGTTTTATTATCGCTGAAAAAAACGTGCTTTTTTAATGGATCTGCTTAAGTGTGACCTCTTAAATGATCTCTGCTAGTGGGTTGTAGCAACAGTTCCCCAGCTGTGCTGTTATTCATAAGTAACCATAGAAATTAAAGTGCTGCCAAGTATGTGCTCTTTGTTTTTTTCGAAGGGCTGAAAGATGATGCAGTGATGTCTTTGCCCCTCCTGACTTAATTCTGAACTCACCCCCTGGCAGCCCTGATGGAGAGGTGAAGATAAGACTTGCTGTTATTGGAAAGCTCTGTCACCAGAGAGCTCTGTCAACAATGCCACTTCTGCCACTGAGATGCTGGTGCATTTTCAAAAGGCCTGTAGCTAGAAATACTACGTGGTGGGAAGTTATATCCTGTTATTCAGTAATTGCTGGGTTTAATGAAAAATATTTTTTGTTTATTTCTACTGAGGCTGGACTGAAGCAGTGTTGGTATCTTTAGCCAAATAATTTGTTTTGGAAAGAAAAAGTTGTATAAAATCTCTTCTACAGAGACACTTTCAAATTATTTATTGGCCCACATTGATCTTTGAGTTTTTCTGGATAATTCTGTTCCTCAAATAGAATTCTCTGACTCTGAACCAGCATCTAGGCTTTTTCAGCTTCCACTAGAGTGGCACACTCCCAATGGGCAGTACTAATCCTGTGTTACAATGGGTTTAATCCTCTTTCTCCCAGTCTTAGACAGACACAATTAGCTGAGACCAGACCCCTGTTTTATTGGCAGCTACAGCTAGGTGAGAGGACTCCTCTCGATGTTTGACTGCCCATTTACTGGGAAATTTAAGGACTAAGAAACCTTGGTGTTTTGCTTTTTATTACCCTGGTTTCTTTTTTGCCACACCCTGTACTGCCCACAACAGCCAGGTATCCATAGGCAATGACACCCCAATGTGCTTTTGCTTTTCACTGACTAGGCAACATCTGCCCTACAGGAAAGGAGACTGCTTCCCACTTGCCCAGGAGAATTTAGAGAACATCCACAACGTGGTGCAGTGATTTCTTCAGGAGCTTTTCAAGGGGGAAATCACAGAGGAGGACTTTCTAGCTTGGCATGGCAGCAATAAATTGTGCACAGCAGACTCAGTTGTCTCTGAGCACTTCTTGCTTGGCATCAGTGTGGGAGGAAGTAACTCATGTCTCTCTACAGATTGAGTGAAAGAATCACCACCCCAGACCTGTTAATTAAACAAAAATAGTAGATTTGGCAAAAAAAGTTATTATATCCCTCTGTCACCCATTGAGGGGTTCACTACTGCCCAGTTTGATTTCATCACAGGAACTTTGCCTAAGGGGAAAAAAAATCTGATTTTAAAATTTGACTTGTACTTGCCAGATATTCCATGCTGATGTGTACCAAAAACATTGGATCATCAAAATGCTTGCAGTCTGGAAAAAAAAGAAATAAAACCACTTCATGTTGGTTCAAATAAGGAAATCATACAAATACTATAAAGACAAAACTGCCAACTCCAGAGTCCAAATGAATTTAAGTCTATATTTAGCCCCTACTATTTCTGTTTCAATTATAAAACATTTCTTGTTAAATACACACCATCATCTGAAATGCTACACTCAGTGTAGTTACTTGGAGCCCCATAATTCATCTCTATTTTTAGTTTGCTCACAAATAAAGGAATGGCAGAGGACAGCAAGTAAATGATTTAGGCTGGTGTTTTGACAGGACCTTCACAGCTGCTGCTCTAGGAATTGCTCTGGAAAAAATCCAGTCTTGCCCAACTTCTGTTAAACAACTTTTCTTAAAAAGTGTCAGTTTTTAAGCAGCCCTTTCCCTGCTTTTGGAAAGGGTAGGAGAAAAGGGTACATGAATCCTTGATAGAACAGAAGGAGTGGATTTTCAAAGTGTGCAAATGGTATTAAATGTTGCTTTGTAGCCATGGATGGGAGAGTGAAAAGGATCACACCTTGAAAGACAGGAATGCTTAATTTAAATGCCAGGCCTGGATATTACTAAGGGTATTAGGCTGTTGGAATTTTTTATCTGGACTATTTGGATTTTCTTGAAAATTTGTAATTCCCTAATTGCACATTAGAGACAGAAGTGTTTCCATCTTCTAATAATTGCTAAATTTCTTTCCAGAGTCCATTCAAAATGTTCAGCATATATTCCATGTGCCCTGCTGTCTGCCACAGAGCATTTCAAATTTGCCTGCATCCTAGATTCAGGAAGTGAAAAAGGGAGGGGAAATGCAGAAACATGATTCAGTCCCACTTGTGGTAAATAACAATGGGCTGAAAAATAGAGGGGTTTATTTTATTTTAGATAGAAAAATCAACATTTTTGCAGGTTGTAGGAAAAAGAAACCAAACTGATGGAAAATCTGGATGGACAGTGGAGATGTGGGCCCAGACTGTTCACGTTCCCTCAGGTCCATGCCAAGGTCAGGGGCCAGGTCTCAGCAATCCCTCTGGACACTGTTAGGGGAATGTCTGTGCTTTACCACTGTGTCACATGCATGGTGCTTTTCCAAGCTCAGGGGGAGTTAGGCTAAGCCAACACCAACTTGGCTGAATGAGAATTGGCTTAGTTGCTTGGTATAATTAAATGGGCTTTCACAGGATGAAGTTAGGAAAAAGGAAAATTTAAACTGGAGTACAACTTATACCATGAACAAAGTAGGAGGTGAAGCTGTGCCATAAGGAAAGAGGCTGTTTCTCATGTCCAAAGTCTTTCAAAACTGGACCACACAAAATCCTAAGTACTTCTCCCAGGGGCAATCATCTGCTGGTGGGAAGGTGGAAGGGATGAGGTAATATAAGATAGATATTAAACCCTTCTTTGAGGTACAAGGAGGGAGATATATATCCTCAATAGAGAGAAAAAGACAGGCAGAGGGGTTAAAGGCTAACTCCAAGAGAGTCAGCTATAACTGAATAGTAATCTAAGTTTTTAAGTGTGATGTGGAAAACTCTCATTCAGCTGCTGTTAATCCTGGAACAAGCTACATTTTACTAGTAGCTCACTTTCTCTGTAAAGCCTCCCACTTGCACATCCATGCTTGTCTCAACACAATGGCATGAGGCAAAGCCCAGCCAGAAGCCCTCCTAGGCTGCAGGAATAATGGAAAATCCCCAAAACAATTTAAAAAAAAAATTTAAAAAAGAGAGAAAAGCCCCCAACCTCTCTCATTTTTTATCCCATTTTGCAATCATTAGGATATGACCTAAAAGACCAGTTTTGCCTCAGCCTACTCCTTCTTTTGCTCCAGCTATTCTTTAAATGTCATCTCTGAGCTGAGCCTTTGAGAAGTGAGTGTCTGTGCTCAGGACACAGGGCCAGGTGATTCACCTGAATGGGATGACAGCTGATCCCAGTGTCCCTGGTGCAGCTGCCAGGACAGGCAGTGCTCAGTGACTGCTGGTGCCTGGCTGTGGCACTGGGCACGTGTCACCCACCACGAGCCCCTTCTGTGGTGCCAGCCCAGCTCTGTCCTTGCCATCTCCAGCCCTTCTGGACACGAGGGTGTTCAATAACAGGGTGATGTCTGCACAGCTGGGTCCCCACAGGCTGGACCCCAGCCCCTCAGAGGCAGGCAATGCCACACTTCCCTCCTTGCTATGGCCAAAGTTTGGTAAATTCATTAGGAAATCTGCAATTTCTGCCTCAAATTAGCTACTCTATCAAGAGGTACTGACAGGAACAGACACAGCATTGTCATATGTCCAAACTCAGTCCCAAACATTAAACTAGCTAATTATATTGAAGCATGTTTACACAAGCTGACTAGAAGGTAGAAGATAAATGTTAATGTCTTCGTGTTTATATGAGAGTAACATCAGTTTCTTCATGCATGGAAGAACAGTTTGAAAATTACAACATAGAATAAAAAATTATCACAAGTGTGAGGATTTTTAAAATTAAATATTTATATCAGGAGGTTATCCAATTTGATTAGAAGGATTTTAGAAAGTAGAATTAGCTTGAAATAGCTGCACATCAAACAGCTACTCTCTCAAACTAAATTAATGAATAAAATGTGAAGTCATATACAGCACTGTGTTACATACATATGGTTCAACATGACCCATAAAGAAAATGGCTCAGTTATTCTCTTCAGTGCTAGAGAATATTTAAATACACAACTATTTTTAAAACATTGAAAACAAAGAGAAGTTTGACACTGGAGCACTTTGCACAGCCTATCTCTTAAAAATAGCAAGAAAATGAGAAGAGTTTCTATGAAATATCAATGTTAATAAAAGCAACTCAAAAGAAAAAAGAAGGAACAAGGGAAAACAAAACTGACAACTATCTTGTGACCACAAGCTTTGATTAAATGCTGAATTTGCACTTGCAAAGACATTTGTTTTGCAAAGTATAAAATTTACTGCCTGTTCTGAACTGCCTGTGTCTTGTTTTATCAGTGGTCAAATAGCATCTGATGTTGCTGATCCCTTGGATGATATTTGTTTCACACACCCAGTGATGTCTAGTAGGTTCCTTCTCCTAGGAGAGATGAGTATTCATTTGTTGCAGCAAATTCCCAAAAACCTACAGTGAACTGGAAATCATCCTAATTCAGCTGTGTCTTCTCGGAATGACACGTACTGACTGGATGCAGTAAGATGAACTGAAAATACATAACCTCATTTATGCTAGGTGGTCCCAAATGTCCTTGGAACAATTCTCTAGCGATTTTTATTCTCCTTAAACTGATATCACACATTCATGCCATCTCAGAGTGTGAAGTTTGAGCAATATAATGAATCATGGAAGCTGAGGCATTGCAAATACAGGCTTACTAAAAGGCTGGAGAAACAGCCCATGAAAAACAGCAAAGAAGGATCTACAGACTTCAATGAACTTTGGGTCAAGTCTTGAAAAACACTGATTTCTCCAATGACCAGCAAATTAAAAAGCAATTAATTGGATTTACATCTAACTTATGTCCACTTCTAAGAACAGAAGCAAGATCATTTTCTATATTAAGAGTAAAATTCCCACTGCTTTAGAAGATGCATTCCTTTACCAATAAACGCATTCACAGCCAACTTCCCCTAACTATTAATGGATCATCTGAGTTGAGAATAATGTCATGGATGGACAGGCAACCAGCTCAATCAACAGATTGTTCAGAAATACCTCTGTGTTGTGTCTCTTCCCTGTGTATTTTTAATAATTTGGACATGAAACTGTCGCTTCTGGTCCTAAATTAAGTCTGTGTATTAGTACAGAAGTACTTCTGGGTTTACAGTGCTCACTCATAGGATGGTGCTCACCAAGAGCTCAAGAGTGTGAGGTAGCCAGTCCATGTCCAGGCTGTGATCAGAGGGCTGGAGCATGTCTCCTGTGAAGACAGTCTGAGAGAGCTGGAGTTGTTCAGCCCAGAGAGAAGAGGGCTCCAGGGAGATCTTAGGGCAGCTCCCAGTGCCTCAAGGGAATAAAGGAGAGCTGGAGAGAGGGAGAGAGCTGGAGTTGTTCAGCCCAGAGAGAAGAGGGCTCCAGGGAGATCTTAGGGCAGCTCCCAGTGCCTCAAGGGAATAAAGGAGAGCTGGAGAG
>VZTT01027123.1:148583-172853 GCA_013400855.1 Buphagus erythrorhynchus | reverse complement strand
ACCTTCTGTCAAAAAAAAAGTAACACTATTTCTGTGGCACAAACACAAATGTCTCTACTTTTGCAGATAAATTCTTATCCCAAGTAATCAGACTCTGGAGAAAGCCTCATAGTGACCAACAAATAGCTGTACAACATCAGCCAGAGTCAGAGTACTGCAAAATCATGTACATAGAATACAACTGAAAATGGAGTTTTCAAAGGGAATATCTGCTCTGAGGAGGCCAAGATCTGTGCGTGCCTTAAGTCTGAACTGCCAAAACATATCCCTGAGAGGCCAAGGGCTTAGCAGAAGGACACAGGAAAGCCCTCCAGACCGTGTCTCTAACAGTGTCCAGGATTCCCTACATGCCCTGGACCCCAGTCAAGGATTGATAGTTTCATGGATAAGTAAGCACAATGGTTACTGAACTTTATCCAAATGGCATGAGTGGCACTCCAGGGCAGTACAGCATTTCAACTCAACCAGGTAATACTCAGAACCTACAAACCCAGATAAACATCCAGCATGATTTCCCAAGCTGCATGGAAGGACTGCTCAGAGCCTGTTCATTGCACACTCCCAACAGCTGATGAAGAGAGACAGGCACCACTGTGGGGCTCGTGACATTGGGACTGCCTGAAGTTCCAGTGCAGGGTTTCTGATGCTGTCCACAGTTAGATGGCAGGAATGAGACCATGAATTATTTATTCCAATCATGCAGGATGTCTGTGGCAAAGGTAGAAGCTCCATGTGTATTTTCTGGGTTCCAGTCCTACAGCCAACACAGAAATAATTTGGTTATATTATTAATATTGTTTCTTTACACCTATCAATTTACATGAGAATGTTTGGAGCTGTCAGAGAATGGGGGAGTGTAGAATCTAGGCTGTGACTTTCTTCTTTGATTCATGCATATCCTCCAATAAGGCTCTGTAATTCTAATACCTTGTGTGCTCTTGCATACCTGGTAAATGATCTGTGTTTTACCACTGTGAAAGTCAAGATGGAACATCTCTCTTTGAACAACTCAATGATTTAATAATCATTAATAAGACATTATGCTTTTAAACATTTCTGGCAAATGGTTAAGCTAAATGTTTGACATGGCTTTTAGAGGCCTGTAGCATGATGCTGCCTAGCAACTGAAATGTCATATACTCTTTCTGATATTTTGTGACGCAGATAAAATAACAAACTTTGGTAAATACGCTCCGTGGCATACATACATCAAGGAGTCTTACCATACCAAAGAGTTTTACACTTTCAGTGTATCCAAATTTTCAGTATTCCAAACTTGTACCCAGATATTCTTTACCATGTACACAATTCTCACCTGCAGAATGCTGGCAACTCCAGACATTTGCATTCTAGATGTGAACAGATCATCTTCCTGCATGCCAAGTTAAAAATAGGGCTCTGCTGGGAGAACCAGTCATCTGGAGGATGTCTACAGGCATGAGTGCTCAGGAAAACAGTGCCAAGACAGTGAGCACCAAACTGAAGGTGAGCTGCAGAAGAAAGGTTAAGGACCTTCACACAAAAACATGACCTGGATGTCTGTTATCACTAACTTGAAAAACCAAAACCTTTCCCTTACACTACTGACAAATATGATGACTAAGAATATAGCTGGACATTTGGAGCAATATATTGTTTTCCCTCTGCTTGGTTCTGCAACAAGTTCAGGTAGCAATTAGAATACTTAATAAACATTAGCTAACTTCTATATCTGCTCCNCTGCTCCCCTCATTTAACACTGTCTGAAAGAATGTATTCATTTTACTATTTTTAATATTTCTATTACTCAGTTATGCGTTTAAGAGAAATTGAACTATTTTTAAAGTGCAAAGCAAGAATTTGCCCCAATGAAAGACACAGTGATGGTCCAAACAATGTATGGGCCTGATGTGGCTATGAATAGCTGCTCTTGGTCTTTCCACACTTGCCATTCCCATGCATCTTACTGCAGTTTAAGGGAAGCAGTGGTAATGCTGAGAGGCAGCTTTGGGAGTCCAAAGGCCATGATGACTTGGGAGATACAAGATTATTAGTTTGTTAGAATTAAATCTATCACAGGTTCAAGTAAATAATTGAAGGCAGATCATGGTTTTCCTAAGCTCTGTTTGAGTTGCACTGTGTCAATAAAGACAAAGACTTAATTTAAGCCACGTTTGTGCTCTCCTGTGCCACTTTCTGGTGCTTACTCTACAGAGAAATATATAGAAAGGTAAGAAGTTTCTGTTCATGCTTGCAGCCAACAGCTCAAAATAACCTGGTATCTAATACTGCCATGATGTAATCATTTCTACAGTAAGAACAGACAATCACACACCAGGACAGTGTTATCCCACTAGCTTATAAACAGATGTGACACTGTCTTTTGTCACATTACATAACAGAGATCAAAAGCATCACAGCTACTTAAAACCGTCTTGATCCCCTCAGGAAGCACTGAGTTGTCCAAGAATGGTGACACATAAATTGAGGGACAAGTTAACAGCATGATAGAGTAAGTCACACAGTCTCTGGGTTACTATGCTTTTGCTGATTAAACATACATGAATGAATTGAGTTTTATTTCTAAGCTGGTTTTCTGTGAAATGGCCTGCCTTCTGATCAAGGGCACAGACTCAGGAAGGGTGGCTACTCACTGGCTTCTCCTCTGTGTTACCAGGGAACAGAGAACTGTAATTCAGGTATGTTGAAAAAGCCAGGTAAGAAAACTGCACTAAGGCCAATGTGAACCACAGTCTCTCCTGGATTTATACAAGATCTGACAGCTGAAAGAAAAGTGGAAGATACCAGAGCATGCAATGGCTTCCTATGCCAACAAAACAAGAAATGTGGCCCTTCCTTCACCCCATTTTAAATTTTTAGCCTATCCTGGAGCACAAGAACAGAAATTGTAGTCACCAACAGATTAAACCATGATCCATTTAGAAAGACTGCCATCTCCTGGTTCCTTCCACAACAGTCTTCCTTGGGGAAAAAAGAGTTAATTTAGTTAAAGCTTATGGTTGATCATAAAGTCATGCTTGCTCTGAACCTTTAAGGGAAAATGTCACAGTTAATAAAGGACAGGCAAGTGAAAGCTGGAAAGGCTAATGCATTATGACTGCACGATATAGGTTAAGCCAACGTGTGCAATAATTATAACTATCACAGCTTGACACAGTTTATAAAGGCCTGAACCATAAAAGCTGGGAGCCCAGTAATACAAGCTACTTAAACATTCCCTTCTGGAGTGCTGACTCTCCAGTCTCCTGCTGACTTTCAATCAGGAAAAGCAATATTACATAATGGTTGATAAGAACCAACCATTCTCATTCTCAGAGATATTAAATCTCCTTTAAACATCAATCTGAAAGGAACTTATGAGTAGAAGTGACTTACACGGGGTTTAAGGACATGCAGAATTATGCAGAGCAGAAGACTACTGTAAAACTATGGATGTACGAGCATAATAATGATATTGGGCAAGGGAGGGGTGAGCCACTCCAAGGAAAACGTGAGAACAAACTCTTTTGATGTTTTCTTAAAGGTGCTCAAGAGTGGGCTAAAATGACAGCCAGCTGGAGGTACCATAGACTATCTGACATGGTCTGTGCTCCCTATTTAGTTTTCTCCTCTGTCCAGGTTAATGAGAATTTGTTCCCCTAGATGTATACTTTGCAATCAAATAGTATTTTACTATCACTTGAATATTTAAATTTTGGTGGTGAAGAATAACACACTTTTGTTTGATCAATATTACAATAGTGCCCAGAGCTCCCTGATAAACATTGGCTCTCTCTGTCCAATACAGAGTCTGTTTCTTTAGGTCCCATGAAAATACCTTTTTTAAAATAGCTCTTTCTTCAAGGCCTTGCAATCTAAACACAAACAGGCAGTGGGAGTGGGGAAGTATGGCTATCCTCACCTTACTGATGAAGATATGGTAAATACGTGGATGACAATTAAATCAGAATATTTAAGACTTTAAGACCACTTAAAGTAACAGGAGCATCTACAACTCAACAAGACATTGAGGTCTGTCCTCACAAGTCCCACACTTGGGATGTCTTCAAGGAAACAAATATTTAAAGCATAAATGACACTTTGAACATAGGCATGTTGTCTGCATTACTGAATTCAGAGGCCTGAGCTCAAGGAATTAAATTATAATTAGAAGAATGCTAATACCATTGTTTAATCAATGTTTTGTTTAATTCAAGATTTGAAGCCCCTTCTTCCTCAAAAGAAGAATTTTGTATTGTTTAGAATAAAAGTAAAGGGAATTTCAAACTGTTACATACAGAAAATATTACTCTTCAGCACAAAAAGCTTTACACATTTTAGGAAGAAATGTGATAATTCATCTCATTATGTTATCTGAAAGTTTTTCACAATAGTTACCATTCCATCCTTCTTCCTATAAGCTCTAAGACTTCCAAGTAAATGTATGAAAATTAATGTTACTGAAGAAAACTCAGAAATATATGGCACTTTGTTCTCCATCATCTTTTTCACCCACAGTATAAGAAACATAGGGTTACTACTCAAGGAAGTAAAATCTGATTCCAAATTTCAGAACCTACTTTAGAAGAGCAATTAAAAAACTGATAAATGGCATTGAGAGAATTTTCTTATAAATACTCAGCAAGGTGGAGAAAATTTTGCAGTGAAACAGTGTTCCAGGGCAGGTAAATGAAGGAACAAATGTGATGGACAAGTTAAAAAAAAAAAAAAAGTAACCTCAATCCTTCATTCTCTCTCCTCTTCAGCTAAAGGCATTTATGTGTTGGAGTTCTCTCACAGCGAGGGAGGGTGACATCTTGTGTTCATTCCAGCCACAAACTGCCACTAATCAGTCTCCATCCAGCTGCTATGCACCCAGAATATCCCTCCCCTTCAAACTTTATCTTCAAAAGACCTGCAAAGAATTTTAGCTGACCCTATATATTTCCCTTACTGTACCACATTTCATATTCTCTTTGAGTTTAAACATGATTTTGTATCATTTGAACACAGCTATTTTAAATGAGGATCTGTAAATGAAAAAGCAATATAAAAAGGCATGCTCCTTCTGAATAGGAGACAGCAATATATTTACTATGTTTCTTTAAATTAATGAGGGCACTGTAAAAGAAATGCCTTTTATGCCTGAGAAAATTATTATTTTAAGGTTTATGAACCTGTCAGTCTGTAAGTTATAAACTATTTGCTACACTTGCAGTTTGATTAATCTGCTAATAAATCACTTGATCCTAATTGTAGCCTTTACGGCATTTTGAGAAGCCTTGGCTAAGTTTTTAAAAACAGGAAAACGTTAAAAATTGGATCTTTGTAGGTAAAAAAAGAATATTGTGAATTTACATGCTGTCTTAATTAAAGTGGCTGTACCTTACTGTCATGTGCAAAACAGGCTATTTATCAACACCTGCTATGGTTTGTGGAACAGGGGAAGCAAACAACTGTAAACAGCCTCCTAAAATAGAACAGGAAATGTTTGATTATTATTTCATCTGATTCAGAAAAGCAGCTTCTGAGGACCCCAAAAATATTTTGTAAATTTAAATTGCAAATATCAGAAACAAACTGCAAATAAAATTAAATAAATAAAATAAAATTGAATCTAAACTCTTCAGCTGTGTGCCATGCATAATTTTGCACTCCAGTTACCCTCATGGTACCCTCCTGCCTGCCAGTGATACATGACAAACTGTGCACTTCTCTTGCATTATGTATTTTTTGTTCTCTCATTGCCTCTGTGAGGATAAAAATGTGTATAGCACCTCGTTTTCCTGAAGATTTTTTTGTTTGCAGTGTGTAGGTGATAAACATAAAATAATCTCTTACTGCAAGGAAAAACTCCAGCATTTCATACAAGGTGGCATTTCCTGGACTTTGGTCAAAGAGTGTGTCAAAGAGGAGATCATGCATTAGAACACTTGCAATGGTTTCAGTTCCAGCTGTAAAATATGGGCTGAATGAGAAATTTCCTAAAAAAGTCACAGATGTGATTTGAATCCAGCTCTATTGCCATGTCCACAAAGTGCTGCTGATGTCAGTTATAACTGAGACCAGACTCCCATATGGCACAAGGGAGACATTTTCTGAAAGCAGTATTAAACAAAACCCCTAAAAAGATGTGATTGTGATAGCCTACCTTGCTTTTTCCAAACATGGATACCTTACTCTCCTTGTAAGCCATACTTCAAATTCCCTCACAGGTTCAGTGATACCCTACAAAGACATGATTTGTAATTGCAATTTCTAACTCACATTAACAGCAATTTCTAACTCACATTAACAGTGACATGTTCTATAAATCAAGTCATCTATTCTCTATGTGATGTAGCTGAATATATCTGTAGCTATGCCATTTCTATCAGTTCAGTTTTGGGTAACTTTTCTCTGTCAAAGTCCGTATTTTAGAATTATATATCTCCACTAAATTAAAAAATTGATTATTTCTGCAGATATCTTTGTATCCATCATTTGCATATGTACACAGATTGGTAGGGCAGATACATTTTTTAAAAATCTGATTTTAAACCAAATCCCTTTGTATTACTGTCTGACAGATAAATTTGCTCTAACATGGAAAACAATAATCTACTAAAAATTAAAACACAGTTCTGAACAGTTTTTCAGTTTGTGGCTGCAAGCAATAAAAGCTTTAGTTTTCTAGTTCAGAACTTTTAGCTGAATGCTGCAGATGTTCATAAATTACATCAGTGTTGCTTTTCTTCATGTCCAACCTAAGGCATCAAATAAGCATTTTTTCAGAAATTCTGATTTCTGAAAATAAAACTTGTCTTCTTTAATTCAGCTTGATACCCAAAATCCTGTACTAAAAAATGACTACACATTTTTGTTTCACTACCTTTTCTAGATGGGATTTTGGCACCTTTTGTATAAATTACCACCTTCTACTTGACATGATACAACTGAAATCAATGACTACTTCTATGTTACATTTTAATCAACACAAGTTAGTTTATGATAATTAGGCGCAAATATTCTGAATTTGAATTTAAGGATGAATTAACTCTGGGAGATAAAATACTGACAATGGCAGCCCATTAAAAACATTAATCTTTAGAAATAAATTCAGAGCATCTCATATGGACTTATTCAGTTCCATAAAGGTTTTACTCACACAAAACATACTTCCCTACAAACCTTCCTGCAAGATCATGTGCAGAAAATTTGAGATATTTTGACAACAACTCAATAACCATTTGAGAAAATCCTATTGTTAGTAATGACTGCCTGATAACTCAAGCAATTAGGAATGAAAGTATTGGACAAAAATGACACTTGTACTGAAGGGGATTCCTACGCTATCTAAGAAATGCCAAAATTCAGAGAAAAGCTATTAGCAGGAGTTAGTGGTTTAAATTACTGTCTAGACCTGTCACAATAATATTATCATTATTATTNTTTTTTTTTTGGTGGTGGTGGTTTTCTACAGTAACAGTTTGAAGAAATACAAATAAATGCTAAAAGAAGGAAACTCAAAAACATGTTTTGAAATTTCCAGAGAAGCACATTTGTTTGTTAACTCTAAGTAACATGTTTTACAAGGTATTGAGAGAAGGCAATTTTGGAGCTCATGGTAATTTGCCACCTAAAAAAAATCTGTAATTTCTGAATTCTTATACAGAATGCCTGACATCTGTGTATACAGATGCACGGACCATCTTTTGTCCATAAAGTTTTCCTTGTGTGCCATGCTGATTGTAACCAACAGACGCAGCAGGTCAGTGGGATCTGACATAACTTTGCAGGACAGTTTATCAATGTGGGTCTTGTGCCACATTAATGTGATTTCACAAAGACTTGCCAAGTCAGCCAGAACCCAGCATGGACACTGAGGTGAGTTCTTTTATAAAGGCTTTTTACCTGACCAGCGTTTCCAGGCCCTAATTCTTGGCAGAGCTGGGGATGTGATGATGTGGGTGAAAGAAAAAATACTGATGATCTTAGCACTGCTCGTTGAGATGGGAACATGAAGACCATGCCATGCCCAAAGGACATAACTTTGTCCTCCCTCAGTGTACGAGTTTCAGCTCCCTGCTGTCCAGATCTTTATATATTTTATCTGCACAATGACCATATTTCAGAAAGATGCACTGCCCAGGTTAAGTCTGGATCCAAAGAGTAAACCTTGTCACATCCATATAAATCAGTAAAGACTAGGAAGAGAAAACCCTTGTCTACTTAAAAATGCATTCTGCAAATTCAATATAAGGTAGCCAGGGAGAAAATACGCACAGAACCTAAATTACACTGAACTGCAGTAAGGAATTTCCACCTGCTTTAAATTAAGCAGGTAACTCTGAGTTCCTTTGGAGTCTATACCCAAAGCCTTCCTTGCTGAGGATGGATCAGTTTAGTTTCAAATGCAGCTGATGGAAATTGCAATAATCCATTCAGTTTATTAAAGCAGTGGCCAGACATGTTATCCAGTCTATGAAAGCCCAGATAGGATGGCATGGTTCACAGTCTGAAGCTCTGGCAAGATAAATTTAATTCTCATCCTGGTGATCCAAATGACCCGTGCAAGACAGTAATTACGGACGGTGAAAAATTACTTTCGTTACTTAATACAGAATCAGTTCCGCAGTTCATTCTGTGTTACAGCAAGGTATCTAGAGCTGAACCTTTCTCGGGTCTGTCAGAGGGCGCTGGTTTCTGGTTTCTGTTTCAGCTGCGGCACATCCCCGTGCTGCCTGCGCCCTCTGCTGTCGGGAAGCAGCCGGCGGGCGCCTGCGGGAATCACTCTTCGGAAGGAGCTGGGAAGTGACCCTTCCTTCCCCTGCATTCCGCACTGGTGATGGCACACCTCGGGGCTCTGTGCAGCTCTGGGACCCTCAGTGCCAGGACACCGAGGGGCTGGAGTGGGTGCAGGCTCAGGCAGTGAGGCTGGGGAAGGGGCTGGAGCACGAGTCAGCTGAGCAGCGCTGAGGGAGCTGGCGGTGTATAGCCTGGAGGTTCAGGGGCCCTCTTGCCCTCCACAGCTCCCTGCCTGCAGCGGGGGTCGGGCTCTGCTCCCAGGCTACAGTGACAGCACAAGAGCACATGGCCTCAAACTGCGCCAGGGGAGGTTTAGGTTCGATATTAGGAGGACTTTGTTCACAAATTGTGATTAAACATTGGAATGAACTGCCCGGGGAGGAGTCACCATCCCTGGTGGTGTTTAAGGAAAGCCTGGACAGGGCACTCAGTGCCACGGTGTAGTCGCATGGTGATTTTGGTCGTAGGTTGGACTCGATGATCTCTTCCAGCCTGATTCTTTATTTCTGTCTCTTTCTCCCGTTGAACCTTTGTAACCATGGCTGGAGGCAGCACCATCGGGCAGGCAGATGGGTGTTGTGAGGCTGGGGGGTCTGTGTGGGGGGGGTCTGTGTGGCGAGCCCCTCCTCAGGGAAACTCGGGCCGTGGTCCGCTGAGGCGCGGGGCCGGGATCGGGACAGGGACCAGGGCCGGGAGCAGAGCAAGGATCGGGGCGGGGATCGGGACAGAGATCGAGGGCGGGCCCCCGCGGCGCTGCCTCCGCCGGGCCCCCAGAGGGCGCTGCCCGGTGCCCGTGAGGCCCCGCGGGGCGGGCGGCGGTTCCGGCGGTTCCGGCCGCGGCCTCCCCACGTGTGCCGGGAGCGCGGCGTTCCCGCTGCTGCCGCTGCCGCGATGTCGGTGCCGGCTGCTGCCAGCAACCTGCCCATGCGGCTGCTCCGCAGGAAGATCCACAAGCGCAACCTGAAGCTGCGGCAGCGCAACCTGAAGCTGCGGGAGGCGCAGGGGGCAGGTACGGGCGGGCGGCGCCGCGGAGCCTCTCCGTGGCTGTGCGCCGGCGGAGCCGTGATTAACTTTGTGCTCTCTGCCCTCCTTCTGTCTCTGTCACCGCCGTGCAGTGCCCTCGCCGAGCGAGGCGGCTTCTCCCCCGGAGGAGGAGGAGGTGGAGGAGGCGGCGGTGCCAGAGGTGGGTGCAGCGGCTGAGGAGGGCGCGGAGCCTGCGGACGCAGCCGGACCCCGCAGCGGGGAAAAGAAGAAAAAGAAGAAGAAAAAGAGAAAAGCGGTGGCCAACGGGGGAGATGGTGCGTGTTCTTAGCAAAGTCAGCGTGTCTCCCAGGGCTGAGTTGGTCTGGGAGGCCCCGCAAGCGCCTCCTTAGTGTTCCCGCCGCGTCGGGGAAGGTTTGAAATGCCATGTGCCGGTCAGGTGTGCGTTTTAAAGTACGTGAGGTTCTAAAGCTTTACCCGTTTCATTCCAGCTGCGATATTTGAATTCGTAATTCATACTAGTAGGTGATTTATTTGTTACATAGGATTCTGCTTTGTAACGTTGATTGGATGTTTTGCTTTATTATTATTTAAATACGTGCCCTGTATTTCAGGGCTCTCTGTACTTGGCTGTGCAGCCAATACAGCTTTTTAGCAATATGCTCAGCCTTTGGCAACCTTTATATATTATGAAACTGAAGTATACTGGAAAACTACCAAAAAACCCCGAAAAAGCACTACACAAGTATTGCTAGGTCTGCATGTGTTTTCATACGTATAGATTTATAGATACATGTATAGACATACATGAGGAATAGAAGCTTCAAAAGTGTATTTGATTTTTGGGACATACATCATGGTTATGCCAATGAAGAGGTGCTTTTGTCTCTGAAGATTCAGGTACCTAAAATGCAAATTTTCACATATCCTGAGCACAAACAGTGTGGGAAATTCCAGGTCTGCATTGGAGATGGGAAAGAATTTTGTAACTGGTTTAAGGACAATTTATCTTGCTTCCATGCAAGATGTCATACGATATGCATCAAGCTACATTGTTTCACTATGCAAAGTGGGCTGTGTGGAAGAAACTTGGAGATTTTTTTCCTCTGTGCCTCAGAAGATTCCACAAAAACCTTGTCTCTTCTCCAGCCCCCTTCCACCCCATGGGAAATCGTGATCTTTCCACATAGTTTACAGACTAAAGGAAATTCAGTTTGTGGAACAACTTTTCACGATAACCATGACCTTTGTATTTCTAACTGACTTGTCTTCTGTAAAATAACATTCCAGATACAGAAACCAAAAAAGCGAAAACTGAAGAAGATGAATCTGCAGAGGTAGAAGATGGAGATAAGCAGGACTCTGGAGAGAAAGAAGTGGAAGAGGAGGAAGAAGATGAAGTGCCCAGTTTGCCACTAGGTGTAACAGGTATCTTGTGTTCTCTTTTTCATGCATGGGAAAAATGCCAAGGTCTAACACTTCCCTTCCAGAGCAAGTTGCAGTTTTCAAGTGATCTTTGTGAGTCAGGTGTTTGAATACATGATGTGACACTGGCAGCTGTACAGCTCTCACTCACCTCCTGTTCTTGGAAATTTGCATTATATACACACCTGTTGGTCCTACAATTACTAGTGAAAGTGTTTTTTAGGCCTGTGTACAGACATGCTTATCTGTAAAGGAAGAAGTCCATGAAGACCAAGCTGGAGGTGTAGAACTAGTATATCTGACAGAAGAAGCAGTGCATTCATCTTCATTCTTATTAACTGTGTAGTTTTCTTATGAGCTCATTAATACAGAGTATTTTGCCAGTATCTTTGGATTTTGTGGAAGAATGCAAGAAAAAGAAGTCCTTTGATTTTTATTTTTTTTTTGTATAGGTCAATTTGAACTGGTTATCTCAGATGGCAGAGGAAATAGAAGAAATAAGTTTAAATATTTTTCATTTTGCCCCTCATTTCAGGTGCTTTTGAAGACAATTCCTTTGCTTCCCTGGCTGGTTCTGTCAGTGAGAATACATTGAAAGGCATAAATGACATGGGGTTTACACACATGACCGAAATTCAACATAAAAGTATTAAGCCTCTTCTGGAAGGCAGGTAAGAAATAGGGCTTTTTAGTCACTCTAATGACCCCAGATGTTTTCTAAATTTTGCTGGCAAGCTACATACATGAATCATAAAATCACAGAATCAAATAATGGAATCGCTAAGGCTGGAAAAGACCTCCAGCCTTTCAGTGACCGATTGCTGTGACCTGCCTGTGCCAGCAAGCTCCTAGTACCAACTCCTCTGGTCTTCTTTAAGCCATGTTAGGTTTTTATATTGACACCATGGATCAGAGTGAGATTGTTCTTCTCTTGATATGGTCAGCTAAATACTTCTTTTTCTAACATTGCTGCTTACAGGGATATTTTAGCAGCTGCAAAAACAGGCAGTGGAAAAACACTTGCATTTCTCATTCCTGCAGTAGAGCTCATCTACAAGCTGAAATTCATGCCTAGGAATGGTAAGGCTTTTCATTTCATAGCTGAATTTTTCTGTAAAGCAGACATTCAGGGGGTTGGATGAGTTGTAGCTGACTCCTGTCTGATTGATGTCTTTTTTAGGAACGGGTGTTATTATTCTTTCTCCTACTCGAGAGCTGGCTATGCAAACCTACGGAGTTCTTAAAGAACTTATGAATCATCATGTTCACACCTATGGTCTGATAATGGGGGGCAGTAACAGATCAGCAGAAGCACAGAAGCTTGGAAATGGAATCAACATCATTGTAGCAACACCAGGAAGACTGCTGGATCATATGCAGGTAGGTACAAATATTGATGTCTAATCTGGTTACTAAAGCATAATAAACTGCTTTCCCTGTCTGACTGTGAGTTTGTTAATCTTCTAGAACACTCCAGGTTTCATGTACAAGAACTTGCAGTGTTTGGTGATTGATGAGGCAGATCGAATCTTGGAGGTTGGATTTGAAGAAGAAATGAAACAGATCATAAAACTTTTACCAAGTAAGAAAAAAAAAAATCTCTCTTTCCTGGAAATCACTTGACAAACATTAGGTCTTTTTTCTGACTCAATTATTATAAGAGAAGACATTAATTTTTATAGTTCTGTAAATGAATTTCATAGTGGTTTTCTTACTCTGTCCTTTTTTTCTGCTAGCCAGTATATATTACTTGTTCAACATCTTATCTGAAGAACAGAGTTTTCAAATGCTCCTCAGAGATATAATTCTGTTAATATAAAATCCTTTTAGTTTAACATCTCCATTTTCTCATTCATCTTCCTCTGCCTGTTTATTTCCCGCAACTAATTATTTCCTAATAATTTTTAAATGCGAGGAAAAAGGTTTTCTGACTTGCAGTTCAGTCTTTTTTAATACCTCCAAGACCAGTATCTTGAAGAAGTTTAAGTATTTCACCTTAATTTTTTTATTTCCCATTTTTTCATTTAGCTATTCCTTGTATTGATGTATTAAATACAATTTGAATTTTTTTTAACAAATATGTTGTAGTACTTATGGAAATTAATTTAGAAGATTGGTCTCTGTTTAAGTTGTTGTTTTGTGTCTAAATTGGATTGCAAATGATTAACATTTTTACAGAGAAAAAACATTGCGTTTTCATAGTAGTTAGGATTTTGGGGGTGGGGACAGCTGAAATAAACATGGTGTACATCCCATAATACAGCTACACCTCTTTGTCAGTAGCAGTATGTTTGAATTAGAATTTAATTGGAAGATTTGCCCAGGGAAATGCAGTTAGAGATTTTATGGACTTGCTATTTGAATTCTTCTTTAAAAAGTGAGGCTGTCTTTCAAATATTTTCCAGAGCGCAGACAGACGATGCTTTTCTCAGCCACACAAACCAGAAAGGTTGAAGATCTGGCAAAGATCTCTCTGAAGAAAGAGCCACTGTATGTTGGGGTTGATGATAACAAGGAGACAGCAACAGTAGATGGTCTGGAACAGGTAAGACAAACTTTAGTGGGAGGGTTGAGATCTCTGAGCACACCAAGTTCTGTGGTTTTTTTACTTGGGATGCTTCAGATGTATTTCACTGTTTAACTACTTGGTGGGGTTTTTTTCACAAAGTAACCCTTCCCTGATGTAATTATGTTACTAGAACACAAGTTTGCTCCTTACTACTTTTATTTAACAATGTTTAAAATTTTTGCAGGGTTATGTGGTGTGTCCATCTGAAAAAAGATTTCTTCTGCTCTTCACATTCCTCAAGAAGAACCGGAAGAAGAAACTGATGGTATTTTTTTCTTCATGTATGTCAGTGAAGTACCACTATGAATTACTCAACTACATTGATCTGCCTGTTTTGGCCATTCATGTAAGTATCTTATTCATTGATTTATTTTGAATTATTCTGATAACACTTGTAAGCTGTTACTGGCTTTACATTTGCCTGGTTTGTTTCAGTCTAGTTTCTAATAAACAGACATCCTGCCCACAAAACTGATGATGGTCTTGATTAGTCTCTAGAGGAAGGAGATAAAGCAAAGATTATGCAACAACACTTCACTAATAATCAGACTTGCTATTTTTTTGAACCAGTGCTGAACATCGATATTACTCAGTGCTCTCTGTATAGCAACATTTCTGTTTTCTTCCAAGAAGTTACATAAGCACTAAAATTCAATACGTGGAGAGAATTTCTTGTCAGAGAAATGCAGAGTCTGATGCCTGAAGTGTCTGATGCTTTTCCTAAGGCCAGGGTTATTCTTGGATTTACTAAGCCAGTTCTTACCATCTGGATGAGTATTGTAATTTTTTTGTCAAAACCACAAAATGCACAGTTTAGAACAAAGAATTGACTGAAAGTCTATGAAACAGTTACAACTAACCAGAAATGTCCTTTTTTATTTTGCTTTGGGGGGAAATTTCTTGCTGTTCTTCGACAGAACTGTGACAAATATCAGTTTGGTTGTTTTTTTAACTTGTAATCTGTCTAGCATGTTGCTAGATTTTCAAATATCCTTTTTCTGAAATTGAAACATGCATGTTGTGCTCATGAGAATAATGTTTATGTAATTTTTAATGTTTTGGGAGATACATTGTAACCTCTGAGGGATGCCCCTTCTTGTAACCTTGTGCCTTATTTTTTTTCTTTTTTTCTTCACTGCAAAATGGTCCTGCTTGGTCTGTACAAGACCACTATTTGGAAAGATGTCTCTAATTATTTCTGTAGTTGGTATTTCATCCCCAGTATGTTTGTTTCCTTTCAGGGCAAGCAGAAACAGACCAAACGTACTACAACGTTTTTCCAGTTCTGTAATGCAGAGTCTGGAATACTGCTGTGCACTGATGTGGCTGCCAGAGGATTGGACATTCCTGAGGTTGATTGGATTGTCCAGTACGACCCTCCAGATGATCCTAAGGTAAGTTAAGGAAATAGACAAGTGTCACAGCAAGAAATCATATTCTGACTACAAACTTAGTTGCAGAGAAAAGCTGAAACTGCTGCTTGACAGAGGGCAGGATTCAGCCATGGTCATATCCAGCTGCTGGTTTCTTTCACTGCCCTTCACCAGCTCCTAGGAAATGCTGCTCCTAGCCGAGACCTTTGTTGCCTTAAGAATTGCATTTTAAAATATTGTTTGTGCTGTGAAATTAAAATCTAATCAGCTAAGCAATGAAACACTTCTCAGAGAGGAGTGTGAGTTTACATATGCATCCCTGAGCTTTTCCACTTGAAATTTGCTTTTTGTTTAAAGATAATATTCTTTTAAAAAAAGTGTATCGTAAACAAGGGAAATTGAAAAGCTTCCAAAATCAAGGTTTAATTTGCAGTTACTGCAGACTAAGACTTTTTTTTTCTTCAGTAAAAGATAAAATGCTTTAGTCAGGCTCTGTCTCAACATGATGTTGCTTTGCACCTTCAGCACTTGTTTTCCCTTATCCATGTGTCAGTGCCAAGAAAAAGTCTTACCAAATAGTGAATGATGCATCCCATTATATTGAGATTAACTTTGGTGTATTTTTTGTTGGTTATTAAGACTGCCTGACCTTGTTGCTTGTTATTCTTTCCAAAAGGAATATATCCATCGTGTTGGTAGGACTGCCAGAGGAATAAATGGTAGAGGACATGCTCTGCTCATTTTACGACCGGAAGAACTGGGCTTTCTTCGTTATCTGAAACAAGCCAGGGTAAACTTCTGTCTACATTTATTTTTCTTACTGTACATCCAGTTTTTAAAGGCAAAACCTTTTGGTTTGTTTTGTTTTGATTTTTCAAAGATCAGTTTCATTTTGTTTAATTCCAAAAGAAGCACAGTCTTCTTCTAAAGGTAATCATTTTAATAGAACTGCACAGGATTTCTTGGTTGCTCTCCTTATGTACTTGTTTTGTGACTTTTAACTAAAGTGATTTAACTTCTAAAGCAAAAGTGGTAAAAACAGTGTCAGACTGAGTGTCTCTGTTACTCTGGCTTAAAGGAAGTGATAATACTGTCATATTGATGTAAAGGCACTTTACAGATAGAGCTGTGGTATTAAAAAAAATCTGTTATGTAGCAGGTTGTTTTCTATTTGTCCTTGGTCTTAAACACATTCACATTTACAGAGTGCAAATAATTTTGATACTTCATTTCTTCTTTTGTTTTTAAGGTACCGCTAAGTGAATTTGAATTTTCTTGGTCAAAAATCTCAGACATCCAGTCTCAGGTATGACATGTTTTTATACTTCAACTGCTTTGAATATCATTATTATAATTTGCATGGAGAATGTTGCAGTCTGTAATGACTGCAACTCAAAAATACGTCTGCTGGTTTAGGAATGTTAGTATATAAGCCCATGTGTATATTTAATTAAGTGGTGTTAATAAAGCCCAGCATCAGCTAAAGTTCTTTTGTGCTCTTGTGCTACAAAAATAGCCAAGGAACACAAAGTTGAGTGGAATAGCATAGATAATTCTGAAGACGTGAATTTCTATTGTTGATTACTTCTGTAATATTTTTATAAGAGTTCTGTAAAGTTTCTTTGCAGTAACTTGAATTTAAAATAGCAAGTACAGGAAGCACTGAAGACAGTCCTTACAGAGAGAGGTTGCTAATTAAGCATAATCAGGAAGAAATGACGCCTAATGTAGCTTATTTTTAGAGTGCTGAATTAATGTACATTTAACATCAAATGAGACACTGGGATCTAATGAGTATTGGGAATATGGCCCGCATCAAATAAAATGTCTTAGTCTTCCCTGGTGTATCTGCATTTTTGGTTTAGAATTAATACTGCTGATTTCACAATGCATTGGCACCATAATAGGTCAGACTGCAAGGAATTGCATGGAATCACAGTTTAGATGTCAGGCTGGCAGTTCTCATACACATGGTTTCATGGTGTGGCTGCAGGTGTATTGTCCTTGATTAACTTGCTTGGGGCAACTCAGCTTAATATTTCTGTAAATTTTCACATTGCTGAGGCTTTGTTTGTACTGTAACTCAGCTTCAGGCTTTTTTGTCCCTCTACTTGTTTATAAAAGCATTTTTACACCTGTATGTGCACTTTGATGTCACAGGGTTTTGCTGAAGTGAGGAGTGAATGTCATTGCCACTCACACAGTAAAAAATGTCTGAATATAATGTATAGACTTTTAACAGCTATAATTGTTTATGTCTCTTACGGTTTTCTTTTCTCCTCACCAGCTGGAAAAACTGATAGAGAAGAACTACTTCCTTCACAAGTCAGCCCAGGAGGCCTACAAAGCTTACATCAGAGCTTACGACTCCCATTCTCTGAAGCAGATCTATGATGTCAATAATTTGGATCTTCCCAAAGTCAGCCTTTCATTTGGTTTTAAAGTTCCTCCGTTTGTTGACCTCAGTATCCTTCTACTGCAGTGTTTCAAAGCTGAATTTCTGCATTACAAATGTTCAGTACAACTTGCTGAATTCCTATGGTACCTCAAGTTCTGCTGTTTTGTTGTTGGGGTTGGAGTTTTTCTGCTAATAATCATAAAAATGTATCATGCTCCAACAGTACTTTGTCAAAGAAAATGTAAATATTGCAAATAAGATAATTGCAAAAATGCCTACAAACATCTCTTTTAGCACATGTCCATGCTCTACAGGCTTCAGTTGCTGTCAGGCAGATTTTGGAATGCACCCATGTTCCAAAGTATTGTTCTCCTCCATGCAAAATTATTTTCATTGCTTAAGTTTCATGGAATATTGGCATAGAGGGGCAAGAGCAGGAACTAGAAGACTGTACTAATTAGTGTCAAACCTGACAGTGGGTAGAATTTGAAGCAGTAGTACATTGGACAGTTTAATTGGACTGGAGCTGGAGAAGTATTTAGAACCACAGGCACAAAGTTCTGGGTTTCTCTGTAATTAGGCAGCTCAGCTTTTTGTGTAATTATTTTTTCTCACACCAATAACCCTTAGTAAACCCAAAATGCAGTATTTCAAATTACTCTTTTTAAAAGTTCCTTAACCAACAAAATTTCAGATGTGAACAGCAACCATGGCAGAAGACTACAGAAGAGAGGTGGAGGTGGAGGATTTGGCTACCAGAAATCAAAGAATGTCCACAAAGCAAAAATCTTCAAACACATCAGCAAGAAATCCGACAATCGGCAGTTTTCTCGTTAATTACAGTCATTAAAATGCCTTGGGGCCTTGGAGTAGCCTACCTTGATCAAAACCATCTGGCAGTTACTTCCAGTTTAAGCAGCTCCTTTCCCATTTTTAGGTCTCTTTAAGGATTTTTCTCTTTTCTGGGAACATCTTTTTCACTTCAGGAAGACTCTTCAGAACTGAGGCTAAAGGAGAATATGGCCAGCAAATTTTGCCGTGCTAGTTGTAAGGAAGAAGATCATTTAAATCACCTTAAGTCAATACTACAGAGATTTTTATTAAAGAAAGGAAGAATACTTTTAAGTTTTTATAGAAGAATTTGCTTTACATTTACCCTTCTTTCTATGCATACCTCTGGAAGTTGTTAGAGTGGACAACATAAGGACATTGTGAGATTAAAATGTTTTGCTCACATGAATCATTGCAAGGGATTT
The DNA here is from genome assembly GCA_013400855.1 of Buphagus erythrorhynchus. Taxonomy (NCBI): domain Eukaryota; kingdom Metazoa; phylum Chordata; class Aves; order Passeriformes; family Sturnidae; genus Buphagus; species Buphagus erythrorhynchus. Next base: position 154,085 of record VZTT01027123.1, on the reverse strand, counting down.
TAATGCTGCAGAACTCTGCTTTGGCCATCAAACATGCTGAAAAATATAGGAAGATTCCTTTAGAACTGGACCATGGATGAATAACTAAGGCTGTATGAGCTTGTGAATAATTTCAGACATGGTATCTGCATAGTAAGTACAGTGTCCAAAATAAAACAAATCTCTTGCATCAGTTCTGGGATGTGATTAATGCTGGTTTAATGTGATATAATGGTAACACTATAGTAAAATATTTGTTTTTCATTCATGTTCAGTTTAAATCTGAATTTATTAATCTGGTGACATCTAGTGTAGTCTGCAAAGAATTAAGGAAAGCAGATTACATAAATTATAGCACTCAACCCAGGTAGTGGTTTTTAAGATGTTTCATAACCTTGATGCAGTGAGAAGTTCTGCAGTTATTTCAAAAGTGAATTGCTTTCAAGTCATAGTACATCAGATCAGCAATGAGCAAAGTCAAAGATCCTGCCACAGGACTGGTGGGGTGGAGGGACTCCATAAGTGAAAAAGTGAAATGGGGTATAAATATACTAGAAGGGTACTTTGTAGGAGGAATATAAAAAACTGCAATGGAAGAATGGTGGAATACACATCACAGACAGGAGAAAATACGGAGGCTTCAGTACAAGAAGAATACACAAGTTGGGTAAAAGTAATTGTATTACATATATTATTTCCATCTCTCTGCCACTGTAGCAGTAGATAACTGCTCTTACAAGGCTACAGTGGTGGTGGGAAGTGTTTAAAAAGTGTTCATATGTCAAGGAAAGACTAAAATGTCACAAAATCCAGAAATGTAGGCCATGCGCGATTACAGTAAACCAGCTTTTAATTTACATTTAAAATTAACCCAGGAGCAGTTACAAATACAAAAGCATAAGCAGTTATTCTAATATAAATTGGACTGTTATTTCTGAGGTCTTCTGAGGTAGCATGACAGTTTTAAAGCTGATGCATGCATTGAAGTATTTTCTAAAAAATCAGTGGACTTTGTTTTCATCCCTGAGGAAAGTGGATGGGGTGAAATAATAGGACCATTCTGTTTCTAGTGCTTCCACCATTCAGAACTGAGCATTGTCTGGTTTTCCCTCTTATGAAATGGCTGACTTTAGACCCTAATGGGCTTTTAAGATTTTTAATATCAAAATAATTTTGTTACTAGAATTTGAATGTCTTGTGCTTCTAAGCTTGCAATGAAGTAGCAAAATCTCTGAAGTGTAAGCAGTGCTAAGTATGATGCCTGTCTCTTTGAGTTCTAATCTTTGATTCTGGGTTTTCTTATAAATTTATAAATAATAGATGTCAAAGTAATTTTCATGTCTTTATTAATAGCACACCTTAGAGTTCTCTCTGAGATCTACATCATCATACAGTTTAAGGCTTCTGTTTATACCTGCCAGCTGTGCAGTTACTGCATGGGAATTAACTTTCATTAAAGCAAAAGAAACGCTGAGGGACTCATTAGATGAACTGCAAAATTAATTACTGGGAAAGAGATGTAAGCAAAGCTGCAGTAAACCACTGTGAAGATCAGAGTGTGGTTATGGGGGCACAAGCAGTGGCTGCAGTAGTGTGGAGTATTGGTTTGGAACAGGAAAAGAGTTGGGATATGGAGTCAGTGACCGCCTGTCTGACCACGTGCTCATGGCCAGAACTAGTTGAGTTTTAAAGTGCATCAAAATTCCTGCACTTCTAAAGTCTGATACATGGAAAACTGACAAAGAACCTGCACAACTCCTCCCAGTGATACTCGGGTTGTATTTTCCTAATTTTCCAATGCAAAGAAATCCTTGAAGCAAATTTCTGGAGGAGATGCAAAGATGGATGGTACTGCTCTAGAGTAATAGTAGTTACACTGAAAGAAAAAAAAAAGTTAACACTTACTTAAACATAGATGTGTAATGACTCCACCCTGCCTGGAGTAGCTACATAGTCAGCTCTAATACCCTGATTAAGCAGAAGAGAAATTCATGAGCTAAGTGGGAATTAAAAGCTTCCTGTCTTGTGCAGATGCAATTACCTTTTGCTTTGTTTATGAAATCGTAAATGACAAATAGCTTCTGATGAAATATCTGTGTATTGGGCAGCATCTATTCCACCGTGGTATTGCAAGAAGTGCAAAAGATTGTCAAACTGGAAATCTAAGGTTTCCTTTGCAGCTTCCCCTGTTATCAATCTTGGGAGCAGTTAATAGACCTCAGCCATCAGGCTGCTCTCAAGGCTTGTCTCATAACAGTGACCAATTGCTTGGGGACTAATACTGTGGGCCTTGAGAAATTGCTTTCTTCCTCTGAGAACCTTGACAAAGAAATTGGACTCTTTAAACCACTTAAGGGGGTGATCAAAACTGTCCTGCTTGAACTGGAAGATGTTTTTGACAGTTCTTGGAACAGGCCCATAAAGGAGCACTCTGCCACCGAGTTACTGCTCATAATTGTGAAAAATCTTGTCATGATCTGAGTCTCCTGTGCCATAAAGCTGCCAAGTTACAGACAAGCACAACGCTGGTCAGAAAGTGTTACCATCAAATTTTTCAGGGTGAATGTCACAGGTAGAAGGCACCTTGATTGACACTGTAGAGCAAGAATAGCTGAGAACTGGGTAAGATATTATCTACTGAGATCTGCTGTAAATAAGAAGTATGTTTATATTTTGGCAGTAATCAGCCTTTCTGTTTGATGTATGACTTGATGGCTCAGTTTAAGTAAGTTTCCAAAGCTCTGATGATTTGCTTTCAAGCCACTGACCTGAGGCTCAGGGAAAGCAACTCACAGGAAGGGTGAAAAGGGCTATGTGATTTTAAAAAATAATATTTTAGTAGAGATCCCTCTGTGAAGGAAGACATGATGCTGACAGGATACTGCAGAGGTCTGTGACTTGGTTTTAGTTCAACCACTGCCCTGCTTAGGAGATCATTGTCCATCATTTCAAATGCTCAAAACTTAGAAGGGATTTTACAGAGCCCAGAAGAGAGCCAGTTATTAGCCCTTGAAAGGTGGGTTGGTTGTTGGGGTTGGGCTTTTTTCAAATTAAAGTAGTGCTGAAAGAAGCCTATAATCAAGGGGCTAAGCATACAGAATAAAGTCTTATCACTGCTCCTGGCTTTTGCTCTATTAGCTTGTTTTTCTCAGGATTTTAGCTGACAGGAGAATTCATGCAACACTTCCTGAGACATTTGTTTGTCTGATGTTTTTAGATTTATAGAAGATGTTAAGCCCTGACAATAAGAATCCAGCCTCTTGAACTGGAATGCTCTTAGTGCTAAAAAAATCTGCTGGCTTGCATCAAAGACATAAATACCGTGATGTTGCTTCTGTCAAATCTCTTTATTGCACAGTCACGTGGGGAAGAGATTACTTTTTTTTTTCTCCTCTTAGCCACCACGATAAACTTTTGATATGGAGTTGTGAGGAGAGGTAGAGGAAAGATGCCATTAGAAGAAGGGAAGACAAATAGAAGATCGGGGTCCTGTCTAGAAACACATTCACTTTGCTATATTGGTGTCATCCAGCTTAAGAATTGCATTCACTTTTCAAAAATCCCCAAACCTTAGCATACTCTTCAGTAGCAGTCCATCTTCCCAGACACTTTTGTAAGCTGCAACACTGAAAAAAACATCTACTATTTTTTCCCCAATTGGTCAGAATTTAAAGAGGAAAAAAAAAGGAAAATTGTAGGCTCTGCAAAATCTTGTAGAACAGTTACAAAACTTCCTAACTCTCCTCTCTATTCTGGCTGTCAGCTAAAGATGTTGAGATACCCAGGGCTTTCTGGGCTCTTCTATGAGTGGTTCAATCACTTATGTTTTTATTATTAATAAAATCAATACCAGCTGGCATCTATGTGACATGTAGATTCTCCATCACATTTTCAATTGTGAAAGTATGGAACCAGCTGTCAAAGGACTTTGGAAGGTTTGATTTTTGTCTTGAGCTGAAATTGTCTATATATTTCCCAAATTAATTGCAGGATTTATATAACTGACTTTTCTAAAAAATGCCTTAGAAACAAGGCTGATTTTCTATTAAAGAACTTGGAATGAAATTGCATCTGCTAGAAGCTTTTGTAGCACTTTTGAATCTAAAACAAAAAATGGAAAATAAGTTCAGTGTAGTCCCTTAATAATGGTCTAAAAATAATCTGCCTCTAACGGATAGAAACAAACTTCTGGAAAATGTAACATTAAATTTTATATATTTGCTATAAAAATACAGCATCATTTCGGAAAATGGGTTGGAACTCTGTTCTGTCTGGATGAATCATCACTCTCCAGAGCTGTTTCTAAGCTGTGTGCTGTCTGTCCTTTGAAGTGCTTGGAAATGGTGCTGTAACAAAGCTGGCCTGGGCAGCTGCTCCCTGGGGAGGACAGACACTTCCTCAGCAGAGCTGAGCAAAGGGGAGCTTGGACACGAATTACAAGGATGCAGGGAGGGTTCAGCCAAGTTAAGAACTTGCAGACTGACAGAAAGAAATATTATGACAAGACTGAGTCCGAAAAGATTCAGTTAAAGAGAGTCCTGAAGTGAAGTTTGGTAAAGTGATGAGGACTAGGAAATGTTTTTCCTCACCTCTGCCACAAGCCAATTTCTCATCAATTCTCAGGTCAACAGGGAAAAGTGAGAACAGATGCAAGATAGGAAGATACAAGCTATTTAGACTTACAAGAGATTGCTATTTTCCACCCTTTTGTGTTTTGCATCCCTCAGACTTCTCAAAAGCGCCACAAAGAGCAAACATCCAGATGGAAAGATGGCATTCCCTTGTATTCACTATTAATTCAATTGTCTGTCTCCCAGCCCTTGGTCACATATTTGATTGCTTATTTTAAGAGCAATGAACTGGTTGGTGGGAGCAGTGAGGGAACATGGCAGGAAGGGGGTGTGAGGAGAAGAGGGTGTCCTGTAGCCTTGTGGGGTCCATGGGGAGAAGGGGGTGTCTCGTCACCACCTGGGTGTGTGGGGACACAGACTGCTGTCTGCTCGGCCCTGGAGAGGCCACATCTCAGCACTGCATCCAGATCTGGGCTCCTCTGTACAGGAAAGGCAAGGAGCTACTGGAGAGGGTCCAGCACAGGCCACAAAGGTGATGAGAGGTCTGGAGCATCTCTCTTATGAGGAAGGACTTGGGGAGCTGGGCCTGTTAGTCTGGAGAAGACTGACAGGGGATCTCATTAATGCACGTTAATATCTCAAAGACATATGCCAAGAGGATGGTGCCAGACTCTTTCCAGTGGTGCCCAGCGACAGGACATAAACTAAAACACAGGTTTAACCTCAACGTGAGGAAGAACTTCTTTACACTGACGGTGGCAGCGCACTAAAAGCTGCCCAGGGAGAGCGTGGATTCTCCCTCTCCGGAGCCATTCCGAACCCACCTGGACGCGTTCCTGTGACACCTGCCCGAGGTGACCCTGCCTGGGCAGGGTGGTGGCACGGGGTGATCTCCAGAGGTCCCTTCCAGCCCCGGCCGTTCAGAGGCTCCGCCGCTCCCCTCACGGGCCCG
>VZTT01027123.1:120031-148478 GCA_013400855.1 Buphagus erythrorhynchus | reverse complement strand
ACATGGCGGGCGGCCGCTGAGCGGGGCGCGTCCCGGTGTGGGGCTCCCGCTCGCCGGCAGCGCGGCTGGGGACGGTGCCGGCGGCCTGGGAAGGGGGAGCGGTGAGAGGTCCCGGGCATGGCGGAGAGCCTGAGCCCCTGCTCCCCACGGGGCCAGTGCCAGCCCAGCATGGGCGCCAACACCTCGTCCGCCAGCATGGACGCCAACGCCTCCTCCTCGGTGGGCGGCAGCGCCTGGAGGGGCCGGGAGCCCTTCTCCATCTTCACCGTCCTCATCCTGACCCTGCTGGTGCTCCTGACCGTGGCCACCTTCCTCTGGAACCTGCTAGTGCTGGCGACCATCCTGCGAGTGAAGGCCTTCCACCGGGTGCCCCACAACTTGGTGGCCTCCACGGCGGTGTCGGACGCGCTGGTGGCGGCCCTGGTGATGCCGCTGAGCCTGGTGAAGGAGCTGTCGGCCGGGCGGCGGTGGCGGCTGGGCCGGGAGCTCTGCCTCGTGTGGGTGTGCTTCGACGTGCTGTGCTGCACGGCCAGCATCTGGAACGTGACGGCCATCGCCCTGGACCGCTACTGGTCCATCACCCGGCAGCTGCAGTACACGCTGCTCGCCCGCCGCCGCATCTCCAACGTCATGATCGCTCTCACCTGGCTGCTCTCCGCCGCCATCTCCCTGGCCCCGCTCCTGGGCTGGGGGGAGACCTACAGCCCCGAGCAGGAGCGCTGCCAGCTCAGCCAGGACCCGTCCTACACCATCGTCTCCACGGGCGGGGCGTTCTACCTGCCCCTCTGCGTGGTGCTCTTCGTCTACTGGAAGATCTACAAGGCGTCCAAGTTCCACATGGGCGCCCGCAGGAGGAACGCCGTGGTGCCCCTGCCCGAGGCTGCCCAGGTAAGGCTGGGCAAGGGGAGGAGCCCCTGCTGCTCCCCCAGCTCCTGCTTCTCCTCAGCTCCCGGCCCTCTCCCCTGCCATGGTGGGTTCGGCTCAGCTGCGACGTGCCCTGGGGCTCCCGTGTGAGTTTAACTTTGTCGCAGACTGGACGTGAGAAGTAACTAGCCAGTCAAAAAGGGCAGCTCCTGGAGAAGAGCTTTATTCTTATTTTTTCCCTGTGTGTTACAAGATTAAGGGACAGGTGCATTCGCTGTCACTCGGGAGAGACATTTGAAAATTGTCTCTTAGTTCTGAATTTGCCATTTTTTTTTTTTTTTCCTTTTTATGTTTTTTCTAGCGTTAATGTGGTAAAAAAAGACATAAGCCAATCCCCAGGTCCTGTACCGAGATAAATGCACATTTATCTACCAGCACAGACTTTGTGCTGAATAGATTTTGGTAAGCAAATTACACACTATACACGATAGACAGACAGACAGATAGATAGATGTGCTTGGGCTTTTTTACCCTGAATACTGCTCACTGGATAGTGTTGAAGCAATGAGCAATCGTTTCTGTTTTAAAATTACCTGCTGGCTTCAAAACCATGTTCTCCTTATCCCAAAGATTGTCTGTAATCCTGCAGTGCCCTAGCCATTTGGGAGGTCTTGTTCATTTTGGGGATACACTTTGCTGACAGGAGAGCTGTGTCCCTTCAGAAGGGTTGGAGTTGGCTCCTTGTGTCAGGCTCTCTGCATGATGCTGCTGTCTCTCATTCCATGCCTCCACCGTGCTTGGCTGTGCTCTCTGTAAACTTTCACTGCTTTCTGTCACATACTCTCACTCCTACCAGTCTTCATGTTTTTGTGATTGGATGTTGCACTTCCTAAGCCCAGTCCCTTCCCAGTAGCCAAAGATGATGTGTAGATGTTAGAGATACCTACAGAGAACGTTTCTGTTCCACTGGGGCTAATCCTGCAGAGCCTCATTCCCCTGCAAAATTCTGTCTTTGATTTGGAGTCGAGGAAGCTCATTATTAAGGTCACAAGTAAGAATCTGTACATTGTGTCCCCAGATTCTTGCAAGAAATAACAGCACTGGCAGTAATGTGTGATTAGACTCACAGATTTGAATCATGATGTCTTGAAGATACTTTTAATATATTGATTTATGAAGGTATCTTCTATGAAAAAGCAAAAAATTTGTTAGAAAAGTTGAGAATGTCTCTTCTAGTGGCAGTTTTTCCTTACGATATTCAGCCCCTAGTTTGCACCAAATTTCTTTCAAATTGTTTTAAGTATGATGGAAGTATTGCTTGGAGTTAATGTATAATCTCTTCAAGCACAAAAGCCAGCTGATTATTTGTAGCGGTTTTGCATGCTCTATCTTTTACATACACCCATACCCATACAGGACTAGTTGTTTGGAATCTAAAATTCTGGGAAGCAAAATGAGGTGAGGCATTGCTGCTCAAGCCATTGGAGAGACACATCACATGACAGTTTTAGCAAGACAGAGTCTGGCTGCAAATTGTCATAGTTCTGTCTGCAAGAGCCCTTGTGGGCCCAGTGTGGCTGCCAGGTAAGCACTTTGTGCTGATGTAACCCAGTCTGGGGGCTGGTTTAGGCTGCACTGACAAAAGGGCTCTGTCAGAGTGAGCCAAACACCCATTTTGGAGGGGTTATTGCAATACCAGCAAATGCTCAAGCCAGTAGGTCTTCTTTCTCATATTGGTGTGATTGACATATTAACTTCTCCTAACAGGGATTCTTGAACCTGCAGTTGATGTGTAGTAGCAACTTCCTCCGTTGTCCCAGCAGCTCCATTTGCTGATTTAAATTAAAAGACTTCTGTAATTCAGATGCAAACTTTACTCCTCACCAGAAGGAAGAGCTGATGTGTACTTTACATGTGTACTTTAAATGAACTCATGGATCAAGCAAACTGGCATTCAGGATGCATTTCTTGTTTTCTTTCTAAATTAAGATACTGAGATTTACTCACCAAGTGTTATCCTGATCCTTTTTAAGCTTGTGGTAGTAGGATCCATCACATCCACAGGAAGAGTAGCAGTTCCCCAGAGCATTCTGGAGGGGAATCTTCACACACATCACTACTGTTCTTTGGTAAAACCCTACTGGTTTTTTAACATGCAAACACAAAGATAACATTGCCAAGCTTTGCTTTTCCACATGCAGGGGTGAGCAGGCAGTCAGCATCAGCTCTGTCCTCTCTGGTGGAGCAAATTCTGTTCTGCTTCTCATGGTTTGCCCATAAAATCATTCTTATTTTCCCTTTCTTTCTCCCTTGATGGTCTCCTCCCTCTGCTTTCTTCCATCTCCATTCTCAGAGAATGCTCACCTGCCATGCTCACCCTGGCAATATTTTCCTTCTGTCACTGTGACTCTGGATGTGAATTCCCCTCTGCATCTGTGTCAGTTCTCACTCCAGGTGCCCTGCACCAGTTGATCTGAGGAATATTAGTGGGGTTTTTTTGGCAGACGATGCCAAAGGCTGGCAGTGCTTCCCAGGCTGGAGGTGAGCAGTAACAGCAGTGATCCCTGCTGGGAGAGATATCTGTGTTGCACTCAGGAGTGAGTGCTGGATTGGAGCTGCACAGCAGGGCTGCAGTCTGTGGCCTGAGGTACAACCAGCTGGTGAATTCTGGCAAGTCTAAGGACAGAGAAGGTCTGAGTTCATAGCACTCACATGCCAGTTGGGGTGCCTTGGAAAAACCAATGCACCGAGTGGAGCAGTAAGGGTGGTACCTTGATGTTCGTCAGCCAACAGAGTCAGGCACCAAAATGGTGACACCAGCCTTTCCAGGTTGCCACTTAGATAGCTAATGATTTGTTTTTTTTCACAGAGGAAGGGCATTTCTTTCAAACTGGGAGTTAGCATACATACCTTATGTTCCTACACTCTTACAGAGCTGCAGAATAGAACAGGTACAAAACAACTATTCTGAGTCATTCTTCGGTAAAATTTTACTTGTGTTTTTGAAAAATACTTTTCAAAACCTTTGAAAAAAATTCGGTGAGGGAGATGGACATCTGAAAATGCTTCAGGTTTTAATGAGAACTTGGTTTTTTGCTTTCCTTTGAAATAAAATAATTGCCGAATTGGGATCCTAAATTAAGCTGGTGCTTTTATAATTGTTTGTTTGCCAATTATTAAACTCCCTAAAAAAGTGAATTCTGCAGACAACACTGACGTGGGTGACCCTCATTAAAAATCTAGTGACATACCATCACTGACAGAGAGCTATGCTCTGTCACACCTTGTTGACAGCAGGCAATAATTCTCTCTCTAAACAGTCCAATTGAAATAAATGAGACTGCTTTAAAAACAGCGGATACTGCTGGATAGTGCTCTCTTAAATCAATGAAATCTCTTGTAGCATAGGGATAGCCCAGCAAAACCAAGGATGATGAGATCTGAATGTCTTACATGTAGCAATTGCAAAATCAGGTTTAAATTTCCATATAAGGAGTTAAAAATCAAGTTCTGTTGATGATTGATGGAGGCTTTGTTGTTTTGTTTTGTTTTCTTTCTTTCTCCCCTCTTAAAGTACTTATATAGTTTATAAAAAGACATTAGGCATGATCCAAACCTTAGAGTTTTGTGAGAGTCCTTCCCACTTTGCATAACATCAGGCTCCAGAAGTGCTGTGTTGTTCTGCACCTTGGCCCATTCAGCTTCTCCAACTCACTTAACCAGTCAGGACAGTGTGGGAGAAAAAAACAGATACTCTTTTTCTGAAGGGGTCACAGGCCTTTTATTTCTTATTTCTGCCTCTGTACAAGTAGAAGAGATGGGTCAGGAAACAAATTCAACTGTCCAGAAGAGCTGCTAAAAATGCCCAGAAAAGAGTGAGGCAGGAAGCAACGTGGAAAAACAGAGTTAATCTTGCTTACAGCAGAAGAAAATCCTGTGAGAGAAAGCAGGTGTTCTTCTCCTTGTCAAATGAACTGTTTGTCATGTTGGTGGAGCATCCAAGAGAGTGTAGACATTTATGTTTTGATCCTTTGTTGTGCATTTAGTTTCTTGTGTTCTTGTTCAAAGAGTGAGAAGCGTGCCAGGGCTGCACTGAGGCAGTAATGACCTCTGCTGAACCACACTGAGATAGGCAAAGCTCTGAATTTGTGCTACTAAGCCAGATTTGATGTTTATCATGTTTACTGTTGTTTTGTTATTGCAGACCCTGCAGGTGCAGGACAAACATACACAGAGACCTACCACAAAGGACCAGTAAAAACAATCATTAAAGCTATAAGGAACATTTTAAATCAAGGAATTTTGTCAGAAGCTCCTTAGTGGCATGTTTTCTATGGCATTCTAAGAACACAGGAATTGGGAACATACAGCTCTGGGAACATGTAGCTATTTAGGAGTAGTAATTTACTGGGGACAGACAAACAAGAGAAGGGGCATTGAACTGTAATTGCTGATCAGTGTACAGAAGAATAAATTCTGGAACTAAAACCAAACTCCTTTGTGACTGTAGAAGGATTTTTACTTGAGCTCATTTCCTTCATTTATTCTCTATTACTCTCACAGAATACCATTCATCTCTGCACTTCTCACAGAACACCATTCATCTCTGCACTTCTCACAGCCTGTAGTCCTGGAAATAGCTGATTTCATGAGTTCAGAACTAAATTCTGGCCTCAGAGTAGCAGTCCTTTCATCCCAGCTATCTCCCCAGTGCTCCTGACTCGCATCTCCTGGAGCAGTGCCTGGGCAGATGGGAGGCAATCTGTGCCCGAGGCAGTGTGCTGCTAGACCCTGAGTGAGAACAGTGTGCAACACTGCAGAGATGGCTCCAGCAAAACCCAGGGCACCTCCATGGCCTGCTCTAATTTACAGTCTGTGACCACCTCTTCTGCTGTCACAGCCTGCTTGCTAGTGCTCATCAATAAGCCCAGCATGGGGGTAAAGGTTCTATAGTTGTCCTTTGTTCTGTATGGTAGAGGGATAAAGGTCAGCTGTTGTGACTTACATTGGAAACTGGAGTCATGCAAAGCCTCTGGGACTGGCACTGGGAACTGCAGATTTGGTACATTTAGAGCTGCATTTAGTTCTAGCAAGTAATTTACAAAGTGTACCATGATCTACTTTCACTTACTGTTTTGTATTCAGAGGCCTGACGTAACAATCTGTGAAGTTTGTAAAAACAACTCTGATTTAAGTAGGAGCTTGACCAGGCTGTACATGTAGGTTTCATTGTGGAAAACATCTGAGGACTGAGGTATCTTCTAGCAAAGGAAATTAAATAACTTTTTTTTACAATATGTAATTAGGTGATAAAAGGGTCGCTGCTAGTAAATTCTGCAGTCAGAAGTAGTGAGTAGTAGTGACTTGATGATGGTACACAGCAAGCTCTATTTTCTGAGCAAGAGTTGAAGGTTAAATACAGTACCAAACTGTGCCTGATGCTTGTGAGGAAGTCCTTTGTATGGCTGTTCCCAAGAGGCACTTATGTAACTATTCCTCAGGGCTGACACAATCTTTCAGGGTTGCTTGTCACAGATTTGTCCTCATGTCATACATTCATCCCTTTTTGCAGAGTGTGATTAAGGACATGCAGAGCAAGTCCTTCTGCAGACAAATGGTGTGATCCTTGCTACATGAGGGGTGTCCCATTTTAATTGTCAGAACAGATGTGATTTTCATTTTCCTCCATTATTTGCCTGTGCCTATAATCTGCTGCTCTTATATTGTGCAGCCCTGTCTTGTGTCTGAGGGTGCAGACAGGGATATCCATCCTGAAGAGTGATTGTTCAGCCACTGCCAGTGCTTCATTGTCTGAATTGCTGTGCTCGTACTCTGTAGAGGCCCTCCATCTATTACAAAGGTAGCACATGCATGTGGAATATTTAGCTAATTTTACAGTGACCCATATCTGGAGTGCTGTCAAAGTCTTGCAGTGCCTGTGAATTTTCACTCAGGCAAATTTTACAGCCTCAAACTGTTGCTTTTACTGCACTCTCTTCATAACTGTAGCACCTAGAAGAACTTTAGTATCACAGACACTTCAATCTTCAGATTAAAATCACTAGGGAGTGTCTCCATCAGGTCAGACTCAAAGCACACGAAAAACTTCTGCCCAGAAGCTGTTTGCCCCAGAGCACTGTGCTGTACTCACTGCAGAGATCAATGTCTTGCCCTTAGTGAGAAGACAAGAAGCACTGTCGACAGCCTGGAGTAGCTGAAATTTTTTTCTCTCTTGTATAGCTTCTTCTGAAGCCAGAGTTTGAACTGAAGGCCAATTGAAATAGTGTTTTTCTGGCAATGGAGTATTTTTTGAGAAAGTTCAAATAACAGAATGGTTGGACTTGGAAGGGACCTCTGGAGATGATCTGGTCCAAGGTCCCTGCTGAAGCAGTTCACCTACAGCAAGTCTAAAGGCCACATAGCAACATGAGAGCAGGGATAGGCAGCAGGCACAGGCCTTTGTTAACTTGCCTTAACAACCTGATTTCCCCCTAGGTATGAAGACTTACAATAAAATAAACTGAAAAAGAATCCCGCAGCACACATGGCACCAGGTATTTATTTAGCCCTGTTTGTCAGTTACACTTGGCAGCTTTTCCAGTGTAATGAGAAGCCTGGTAACTTTGGCACTCTGGGGCATTTTCTTTCTTTTAGCATGGAAGGAATGGAGTTCAGGCCTTTTGTGGTAGGTGCACAGATGTTGTGCTGTCATTTAAAAGTAATACTTCACTCAGACAAACTGTCGTGGTAAGAAACTGTGTTTGCTTTTGTTTGAGGTGAAGGAAGCTTCGCAGGAACCACAGATGGTGTTTACAGCTCGTCGTGCAGCTATCACTTCCCAGACAGATGGAGAAACATGGAGAGAACAGAAAGAGAAAAAGGCAGCTCTGATGGTTGGCATCTTAATTGGAGTTTTTGTACTGTGCTGGATCCCTTTCTTCATCACAGAATTAATAAGTCCCCTCTGCTCCTGCAACATCCCGCCCGTCTGGAAAAGCATCTTTCTTTGGCTTGGCTACTCAAATTCTTTCTTTAATCCTCTCATTTATACAGCGTTTAACAAAAATTACAACAATGCCTTCAAGAACCTTTTTGTAAAGCAAAGATAAAGGAGGAAACAGAGGAGAAAATGATTATTGCATAATAGATTTCTTGAGGGAAACATGCCTGTGATACGTACAGTTTTCATGCATAAGAGCTACTAGAGAGGATTTAGGAGAAGTGAAAAAGATGGAAGATGTCTGGATATAAACCTACTGAGAGTTTACAGCTCCCCCTTACAAATACATATGTGCTATGCCAGTGTTTGGCAAAGAAGGTGGAAGCAGGGAACGCCTCCTGTCTGCTCTTCAAACCATCCCACGCTGAGGTCTGCCAGGGAAGCGCTGTGTGTGTCCAGTGCCGTGGCTGTCACACCCAACGCTGCTGATCCCGCCCAGCCAGCCCCGGGCACTGCTGGAGCGCTCCTCATTAGCACAGGCACCCGTGGGAGCTGCTAATTGAGCAATACTGACGTGTCTGTGATATGGGCAGGATGCTGCCTTCGGTTTTCAGATTTATTTTGGAAGGGAATAAACATGCTGCAGTCAACCAGGCCTTGAGTTGATGTGAAATTAAAGTGGATGACCAAGTAGCTCAGAAACACACCCTGCCAGGACTGCAGGGCTGTGTGCTCTGCAAGCAGATGAGCTCGATGGGCAGGCTTGGACAAACAGGGGTCGGCTGTGTCCCCTGGGGTTAAATGAAACTTAAGAGGCAGGTATAGAATTATTCAGAGCCCCTGAGGATGTGTTCTCAATGCATGCACGGGAGGATCTAGTGAGGGTTTTTCACTTGTGTTGTCCTCTCCCACTCTGCCAAGCTCAGGTTCTCCTTGTTTTATAAAACCTGGGTGAGCTCAAGATAGACACCAACACCTCCAAGTGAATGGGGACTGTATGCATGGTTATTTCATGCTACCAAAAACTGAGCAGGCATCTGTGTTGGATATACCAAACAGGATGTGCAGTCACATGTGGCTGCTTGGCAGTAGTAGATGAGTGCCTGCACTGTGTCTGGGGCCCTTGCACCATAAATGTGCTCATCACCCAACCTGGGTGAAATCCACAATTTGTCACTGGCATCAGCTTCTTCCTACTGTAACAAAGGTGTTGATGCCATCAGGTCTAAGTGATTCCCCAAAACCCAAAGGGACTCAAACCCAAGTCTTCAGTCATTTTCCCAAGATCTGACAAACACCCCTGACCCAACAATATGTACATAAATAATCTATTTCCTTGCATACTGCCAAGTCTATCTTGCTCCATATTTGTTTCTCTGGTGGGTTTCACTTCCTCCCCTGCTCTGAGTGGGAGAGCTGACGGCATCTCTGAATATTTCTAGCATGGCAGCTTTTTACTGACATGGAGTCCCAGGAAGCTTAAGGGAGCTTGGCTGCATCTCAGGAGCACAGTGTATGGTGAGGTCAGGCAGTGCTGTACCTCACATCTGCAGTGCTGTGACAGTCCAGTGTGACCTGCTGTGCCTGCAGCCACTGCAAAGGATGTTTCTCTCAATTTCAGTGGGAATTCAGAAGTTTTAATAACCTAGAATTTCAAAGAGTTGTTAGATAGTGACTCAGACTTAAATGCCAATTTAAATAACTTTCCCTTGTGACTCCCAGCTTGCCTGCATATGGAATAGCTACCATTCAAACCAGTGTTTGGAGGCTTAATTAAACCAGAAGGAAGGCACATATGTAAGAGACTGAATGTTGCTAAAACCTGCAGCCTCATTCAGAACCACTGACAAATTTTTCAAGTCAATTGAACTTTTTCCTGTAAGAGAGTCACTGCTCTAAAACCTTTAAAATCCAAACAGATGACAGGGAAGGAGGAAATGCAGAGGTCATCTTGAGCTGGTGTTCAAAAGCATACAAATCATCTGCATGTGGCACTCCTGAAGTTTCTAATAATCTTGCTTTGGACAAATTTTACTGCCTGTACTCCCTCAGCCTGGTAAGCCAAGCTGTTATTACCACACAAATCCAATGCCAGCCCTGGTGCCCTGGCCCATCCCAGTCTGGCTGCAGGAGCTGCAGTGATCTCCTGCTGCACATTCCAACTGACTGGAGCAGCACCTGGCTCCAGTTCCAGTTCTAGAACCCTTCCCTGAAGCAACACAGGCTGTGAAGGCACCTTCTACCATCTCCTGGCCTCTGGAACCTGGGAGAACACCACGGAGCTGCAAGGCCCCTGTGCAGTTCCTGCAGCTGCACTGGTGCAAGGCACTGCTGCAGACACTGACCTGCAGCAGAGTGCCTTCAGCAAGCAGGAGAGCTGCAGCAGGGCACTGACACAACTCTCCTCCTCCTCAAGGACGAATTTAGCTTGCTTAGGAGGCGAGGCTGGGCCTCTGGCATTGTGCTGTGAGAAGTTCTGAAGGTAAGCAGCCAGTGCTCTGCCTACCCAAGCATCTGTGCCAGCAGCGAGTGTTACAGTGACAGGCTCACACAGCCAGCCTCCCCACGCACCCAGAGGCAGCTAGAGGCAAGCAGAGATTTCATTACAGTGCATTTAGAAAGCTCTTAACAAAATCAACTTCCCACACTGGCTCTAAATGCAGACTGAATTTAGAAGAGCAGCAGCACAGATTCAGGATTTAAAATTCTGTTTTTTAATCACAGCTTACTGTGGGGCAAAGAAATACGTTATCAGTGGTTGCTGCCTAACCTGCTGCGTGCCTCCATATGAACTAAAATAAATGGCACAGTATCTTGACTATCCAAACAGAAAATAAAATAAAAAATCAGGTATTTTAAAGGGACATCATTTGGCACAGCTTAGATGTTGTAGTCATTTATTTCCCCTTTTAAAGGTGCTGGTTTGGAGTACACCAATCATCTCTACTTGTAAGCAGTGGACTACTAGTTTTAAACTTTATTTAAGCTAATGTGAGCTTCGTTAGGAGTTAATAAAAGCAGTTAGTCTTTATAATAACTTTAGGAAACAATTTCTGGAATTTTAGTCTGCAAAGAACTGGTTTTCTAAGGCTGGGGTTTGTGCAGACTGATTCTCTCACATTTCGAAAGCTGTGCAAAGCCTCTAAACATCAGGGAAATATGCCAAAAACTAAGTAAAGGTCAAAAATGTTGAAACCATGGAAGTTCCAGCTGGCTCAGTGGGAAGGTTTTCTTTCTGTTTGTGCTGGAGGAACAGGACATCACAAAAACAGTGACTCATTTGACTATGGACACGATTCATCTTTTAATGCACTTGTAATTCAAGAGCCTGGGAAAGCTTCTAAGGCAAGTTCCACCTTAAAAACACAATAGCAGAATGTCACTGGATTCCAAACATTCTTTATTTTATATTTGCTGCCATAGAAAGTAATTGAACAGCACTGTCATCAGTGTCAGTGGGAAAAAGGAACATGGGTTTTCTTCTCCTGAAGATGTCAGGTACATTAAGAAGTCAGTCCAAAAATCCTGGTGTTAGGTACAAAAAGCAACTGTTTGAATTATAAAATACTGTATATACAGATATAAAAATGTTTCAGAAAGTGTCCCACAAAGTTTCTGAACTTTCAAGAGCAAATCTTCAGCAGGGTAAGTAGGTTGTTGTCTTCAAAGGTGAGCATGAGTTCATTAGAGCAGAATGTCTCAATCTTTATCTTCCTATATTACAGGTGACAGACTTTGATTTTCATCCCAGCCAGGGACAACATGGTGATCTTAGTATTAAGGTGTTTTTTCCTGGAGCTAGTAATTAACACTCTCTATATATAAAAAATGAAATTTCAAAGAAATTTATACAACAGCTAGACTTTATAAAAATATAGATCTATAATTTTACACCAGGAATTATCCAAGGTAAATTTTCATTTTCTTAGCCATTAGAAATTAATTGTTATCCTTTGGAATCCTATCTATGGCAAGCATGTAAACTAAAATAATGTGAAGTTATTAGCTGGTAAAGTGAGTTTGAAGAATCTCATTCTGTGGGGTTTTTCTGGGCCAAAATTAACAAACTACTGCATTCTGAAGTACTCATCCTGTGGGGTGGTAGACGTACTACACAGTACATGTAAACTTATTCCAGAATTTTCACCTAATGCAGTGTTAAAACCCAAATAAAAAATATTCCCACTGTCCTTACTGTAGGAAAAAAAAAAACAACCCAAACCCAAATAAATAAAATTAGACAGTATTTCTATTTTGCTGTACTGTGGTAACTCTTTACTGTGTAGTGGAGGCAATAATGAATAATACAGCCATGTGATGAGGGAATGTAAACTGAACACATACTGGAAAAAACAGACTTTTACAGCTGTGTGTATATATATTTTTTATATATATCTATATATATACATCTACACTGCAGTTATAACTGTCACCTCACAAAAGAGATTCAAGGGACTGAAGAATCTTCTGTAAGTTTCCCCAGCTGGATTTCTTCAGGAAGAACTGGCTTTCAGCTTGGACAGCAGCATTTCATTCTTACGGCATTCCTGTGAACAGAGAGGAAACACATAGGGAGGAATTGCTCTTAACTCTTGCTGCCTGGATCTCCACATCAACAGAACCAAACCCTTTCTTTCATTTTGAAACATCTCCAAAATCCAAAGCAGCCTGGAGTGAATGATGAGTTGAAGATAATTCTGATTGATCCATGATGTTACTCCAATAGCAATATTCATTAAACTTCATGACATACAAGCCAGAATGAACACTGCTTGACCACCCATCTGAAGTTGTTACATGTAGCTAAAGCAAATTCAGCTTCTTACTCATAAATCCAATAAATGTGAAATGGAGATTACTTGTAGGTGATCTGGAACTTCACAGGACAGTTTGCAAGATTCGGTGCTCAGGGAACATCTCTCAGAATATATATTTACATAAGTACACCTGTGTTCAGTACCACAACCACAACTTTTTATTTTCAAGGGTAGCAGAGTTGAGCAGAAATTCCCTCACATGGCAATGGAAGAAAAATAGGTAAAAAACCTAAAAATAAATCTACCTAAATTCTGCAAGTAGGATCTAAAATTCTGTATGTCAGACAAGTATGCTGAACAGCCCCTGCCATTCTGCCAGAGTACACTGTCTGAAACAGGAAGGAACTATCTCAGAACAAAGCAGGAATAATTACACAAACATGTTTTTCCTCGAATATATGAAGCCAAATGACCATTTTGCCTGCAGCATTCCTTTTCGTTCATTCATTCTCATGGAGACAGCAAGTAACAGAAGCCATGATGATTAAAAGCTTGGGAAAGGCTAAATCAATGAAGTGTTACACAGTGCTTTCACAGTCATTAGGCAACTAGGCTGGTTCCTGAAGATTGATGACCAAGACCCTGCATTTCCTTCTTATTCACACACATTTCCACACCCTTCTTTGCTCCAATACCTAACTGCTCACAGATCTTCAAGAGATTCCCCTTGAAAACCTAAATACACCACTTGCTTGATAACCTCTCCCTGTAACATGGACAGGTGCCAATCTAGCAGTGAAAGAACTCCCAGAATCAAATTCAGAGTCCAAGATTCACATGGAGAAATCGACCAAAATACATCATGAACATGGGGTGATAAGCATCATATCAGGAAATCTTATGCATTTAATATATGCACAAGTCACATCAGAATGGGTCACTGGACACAACAGTTGAACAAAGCAGAAGTGTTCTTACCTCTTTAAATTCTTTCACTGTTTTGAAGTAAAGCCTCTGTTTCTCTAGAAGCTCTAAGTATTCATCATTCAACTGGTCTCTTCTCATTTTGTTTTCTTGCTTCTTCTTCTCCATCTGTTGATATGCAGGAGGAGTAAGAGATCATATGTATGGGATACACATGGACATACTGCATAAGGAATGTCTATAACACACAAGGGGAGACTGATACTTCATAAATGATACCCTGGCTCATGCTTGCAGTGCAATGAACATTTAGGTCAACTCTTAAAAATGAAAAGCCTAATGCTGAAGTCTCAGTACCAGTGGCACTGTAGGTGCAACTTGGGACTCTGAGGTGCTGCCAACACTCTTCAGCAGCAGAAAGCAGCTACAGTCAGCTTCCAGTCTGAGAAACCGTGCCTGAGGTACAGGTCTGACTGCACCCACACAGTCCAAATGGAAGAGTTCTCAGTGATTTCAGTGGCATTCAGCTGTCTCAGGCATTTAAATCACTACACTGCTAGTAATGAAGTTGAGGGGTATAAGATTCCTGTCAGGACAGAGGTGTTATAACACCTCTGTCATACTCTATTCATTGACATTTAGTGGTGAGAAGTTTCTGACAAATATGAAAAGAAGTAATACTTGTTAGTTGCTTGCCTAATTTGCACCTCATGTAATGGATCTTTCTATATGCACAATTATTATCCAAGAGGCTTTGCTGAGGTAATTCCCAGGTTCTAGCAAAGAAGGTGAGAGGAGTCAGACCTTCATTCGATTCTGTTTGATGCCTTCTACAATCTGCTCCATCTGCCGCAAAAACTGCTCCCGAGATCCTGATGATGCCATGGCTCTGGAAAGAGGAAAAGGGAACACCTGACAGGGATGTGGGACACTGTGTCTCAGCTGCAGCTGTCTTGTACATCTACCCATGTCCAAAGTTCTCACTGCTCAGTGTTCTGTGTAAAAATTCACCCTTTTAATCGCTGGTACGACTGACAGTGCAGCTCTTCAGCTGGTGTAAGCTAACACAGAGATGGGCACAGAGAGGGCTCCGAGCCCGTCACAGCTGTTCTCCCTGTCAGCTCGAGTCTGTTCCTTGCTCTCATGTGCTGTACAGAAGTCAACTGCTAATAACCAAATTAAAATTTTTTAAGAAAAGCCTCTGTTGTGAATAGTAAAAAGGTGAATAGAGGTCTAAGAGAACAGCAAATGTTCAAAATAATTTCACACTGTAATAGGGAAAGCCTAGAGGTCATTTAAGACCTCAAAATCATTACAGAAAAATAAACACTGGCTGATTCACAGACTGATATTTGACCATGAACTTCCAAGGCAACCACAATTTTACCTAGACTCCACACTATATGAAAATCTTCAAATACAGAGGTAGTTTATAATAAACATGTCTGAAATATGTCCCAGTCTAATGTTTTGTACATAATATAATAACCACAACTCCACAAAAAGGAAGAAAATATTTAAATTAATTCCAGGAAAATTATGACTGGATTTCCACATCTAAAGAGTCAGATATTAAAAACATATGTTGGCTATAAAAGTTACGTAATTCCAAGTCTATGATTCCCCAAACTGGCTTAAACAGAGTTAATAAACTATTCTATAAATCAGTTTATGACTGTAAAATCTTCTATGAAATTTTTAGTCTGTAACTGATGCCCACTCCCACTTGTCCAACCAACTCTACCACTCTTTGCAACTATTAAGAGATAAAGAACCATAACTTACTGGTGGAAATTGTCATAGATAGAATTCAGTAAGTTAACCTGCGAGTTGGAAAGAAAAATTAAGAAAATACTCATTTATCTTTTCTGGTATGAGTTTTCACAGACAGTAAGATGAATTTAGTTTTAAAAAAAGTTACTATATAGATAATGCCCTCCAAAGCAGACAGATGAACAAAAATCACCATGAGTTCTCTTTCAGAAGATAAACCACAATCCTTTTGATTTAGTAAAATCTATCCCACTGGTGGAATGTCAGAAGCAGAAGTGTTGGACCACAACAGAGATTTTTAATTTTACTGGCACTCGATTATACCATTGAGAGTTTTCCAGCATGATGCCTTCCCAAACTAAAGCAATAAAGTAAAATGTCCCTGTACATATGTTCAACATGTGTTGGAATTTGACATAAAAGCACCTTGCAGATGCTGGTCCAGTGTTCAACAGTGACTGTGCACAAGCACATCACAAATAAACAGGAAAAAAACACTTTTGCCTCAACAGATTCTGAAGAACTATTTCCACACAAGGCTCTGAAGACTCTCCAAGCAGTGCAGGAGCAGCAGGTGAACTCCTGCACTGCTTTCATTGTGCAGATGAGGTTTGCAGGTTTCCTACAGCCATGCATCATGACTCACTTTGCTTATGTATATTTTACTGGATGCTGAAAGGTGAACTTGTAAAAAGTACAGAATGGCGTTTCAGAGGTGTGGCTTCTCTTACAAGACAGTAACATTGCACTGAGTGAAGACAAAAATAGACGTTGGTAACAACATCCCAGGAATATTTTGCTGCTTGTATAAATTTGCCCAACTAATAAAACTATATGGAATACATCCTATGTAACTGCCTTAGATTTTTTTTCCCTCTTTTTAACATGTTGCTGAGAGCATTAAAATTCAACAACTGGTAATTAATGTGATCCTTTCTCTCAGCTTTGAATACATCTTGCAAGTCTCCTGTGGTTAAGCCTTCTGAGCAGTTTCTCCTTTTCATGAGTATTTGAAGAGTTCTGCACTAAGCAAACCCAAGGGCTGCAAACAGAATCACCTGCCCCACTGCCACAGAAAGCTGAACTCATCTCTTCTAAATCTAAAATCTTCCACCTGAATGAGACAGCAATAAGCAGGCATGGCAGAATCTGCAGGTGTTCCTGACCTTCCCTTGGAAAATTCAAACAAATTCTGAGCAGACTCCCAAGTAGCCAAGGTGCTTAATAATTCCTGTTATTTACAGCAGTGAAATTACTGCATTACTCATCCATATTTGCCATGTTCACATCCCTGCCTCAAGATACTTCCACTAAGCCTGTGCTTGAGAACATAATTACAGTTTATACCACAACACATTCAAGCCAGGAAAAGTAACCCTGCACAGCAGTGCTGCACAACCACTGCATAGGAAGAGTGTGGATGTGTCACACTGCAGTAAATCAGCATACACACCCCAACACTGAAAGACATTATGAAAAAAATTACTTTTAAAGCCTTTCAAAAAAACACATCTTTCTCAAAATAGGGTTAAATATGTGCCATCATCACAGAGACCTTTCATGTCAGAACTAAAACCCTCCTAGCCAAAATTTAACTGTACAACAGTTCTTACTATTGTTGTTTCAAAGCAATGATGCTCAGTGTATTTTACAAAAGAGCTGGTCTGGGGAGGAAAAAGGGGAAAAAAATCTCCCAAAAACCCAAGAACAAGACAAAGGGCAAGCATATTCCAGAAGTCTTTGAGAGGCATAGGTGCCAAAGACATTTTTAATACACTATTAGACAATATTTACTTGCTGAAACCTTGATTCTAATGTTAAATGCATCTCAAGGAAATCTTAGTGATATTATACATTTAACTAAGTTAAGATGGCATCAGAAGACATTCAGAATTCTTCCTGTGAACCCCCAAAAGGCTTTGAATTATTTTGGTAAGAGTACTCCCAGTTTATACAACAGTGAAATGAATCTGTTCTATATTCAGTTTCTAGATTCTCTACAATCTGCTTTTTATGGCCCCATTTCAAAACCAGTCTCTCTATAATTTTTAAATTTTAAGGTTTGCCTTCAAAAAAAAAAAAAAAAAAAAAACAAAGATAAAACAAAATCCCCAAAAAAATAAATCTGTGTTAAATGCTAATGTAGGGGAGAAGCNAAAAAAAAAAAAAAAAAAAAAAAAAAAAAAAAAAAAAAAAAAAAAAAAAAAAAACAAACAAACAAAAAAAAACCACCAAAGATAAAACAAAATCCCCCCAAAAAATAAATCTGTATTAAATGCTAATGTAGGGGAGCAGCTAATGTTAAGTAATAGAGTTTCTACTTCATGCATTGTTTTAAATATNATTTTTAAATTTTAAGGTTTGCCTTCAAAAAAAAAAAAAAAAAACCAAAGATAAAACAAAATCCCCAAAAAAATAAATCTGTGTTAAATGCTAATGTAGGGGAGAAGCTAATGTTAAGTAATAGAGTTTCTACTTCATGCATTGTTTTAAATATCGTATATGACTTTTCTGAATGGAAAAAATGAGAACTACCTAATGTGGATTAGAATCAGCTGCTTCAGGGAAGGAAATGGCCACTCATGATCTCCAAAACAGGATGTGAAAGGACACTGGAAAGTGTCTTTACATAGTCAGAAATTTGACCACTGCTTGTCTCACAAACTGAAGAAATATATCTAAGTAATGCAAAACTCACTAATCTGTTCTTATTTTATTAGAATAAACAGAGAAACCTGAGGTATCAAAACATTTTGTATTTTAAAGTCATAATTTTTATCTCCTCCTGTTTCCTCTTATTTCTCCATCTTTACTGAAATCAGACACTTGTCATTGCAAAACAAGAAGACTGAAATCACTCAGTTATGCCCAAGAAAGAAGTGAACACTACATATATGGGAAAGAAGAGGGGAAAAAATATTATTTCATCAAAACTACTCTTCTGACCCAGTAAAATCACCAGCAAATTAAGTGTAGGCAGCTCAGACCCTGAGAACTAAATCTGTTGTTGCTGATAGTGGAATTTGCTGTGGTCTGAGTTTATAATAAAAGGTATTGACTAAAAGGAGAAAAAAGGGTGATTTGATGCTGTGATAGCAAGACAGATGTTTCCTGATCAAATGTTACTCATGTTTCGAGAGCACAGTGAGTGGTTTAAATATGCTGCACTAACAGCAATTCTTTTGCAACACAGACCATTTCCCCTCCAAGATTACAAATATTCTTGTGAATCAGTTGTTCCATTTTTGTTTACAAGGACCAGTAACTCTGCTCTGATAGGACTGAATATGGTGAAAGCCAAGCAAAAACTTATTTCCTTCCCCACAGACCAAATACTTAGAAAACAGTAATAAAATTTGCTTACCTCCTTTTCCAAGTATACTTTCTTATCATCCAGTGTATTATAAAGAGTAAAAAATTGCTTTGTTTCTTTGTGAGTTGCTGAGACTGCAAACAAAAAAGGGGAGTAGATAATAAAAGAATATGAGGTAAAATGGAATCTGTAAAAATACCCTGTAGGCTTTATATAACATATTTTCCACTATCAGTAATAGAACACACTAATGTATATGCAGAGGGAACATCCTTCCAGAGTTTCTCTCAGCAGGGTTTCCAGCTATCATCTCTAACAAGAACAACACAGCTCAGTGTCTAAATTAAGCCCAACTGCTGCCAGCCCTTTCTGCCAACACACACTGGCACCATCAGCTGCCAGTTCCTGCTTCCTTCCCAAGCCTTACCCTGACACCAGCCAGGCAGCTGTGCTGCTTACAGTGGCCTTGCCTGTGGTGCTGGAGGGGCAAGGCTCGACAGGGACAGGGAAGAGCAGATAATCTTAGTAGTACTGTGTGAAAAAAGTGCATTAGACTATAAATGTCAAGCTACACATGTGCAAGATGCCCAACAAAGCTTTTGCTGTTTTAAAGTCTTTTTATCTTCTTATAATCCACGCGTGGTGCAGAACTAAATAATACTTTCTGGTTTAGGTGGTTACAACAGATGTTGGTCAGAGCTCAGCTGGGAAGGCAAGGCTCAGACATGCCTTCCCCTCAGGCCTACAAGATAATACTGAAATCCGCTGAGTGTTCCCCTAGTCTCTAGTTCTTCAATGCCTAAGGAAATCCAATATATTTGTGACTCCCAAGGAAAGAGTTCAACAGGCAGCAAAAGCAATTCTGGCTAGAAACCAGAAGCTGGAAAAAATGTATGGGTTAAAAATTATAAACCTTGGTGAAATCATGCTTATTAGTCTGGGATTTGCAGAAATGCTGCCAAATGAAAGAGGCCTTTCCCAAACCATTTCCTTCATGCAACTCTTTCCTATTCTTCCAGCAGCTCTGGTAGTCACAAGACTACCTTATGGGCACACACCAGAACCCATGCAGAGTAAAACAGACAAAGGGAGAAGAGGAAGGGGGAACCAAATGGCTCATTGATTCTCTTCAATGTTTTCAATGGGAGAGGTTCAGTTAGGTCAAAACCAAAACACTGAATATTGTAACCGAAAAGGATTCTGGTACAAAAATCACAAAATCACTAAGGTCTGAAGTTAGTGCTGAAGATTGTCCTCTAACCCCTTAAAGTAAAGTTAAAAAAAAACATGTTTTGGCAATTGAAGGTCGCCTGAATCTGGCTAAATGAAAAGCCTCTAAAAACCTCCAAAAATATCACAATTCACAGAAAAACTGGCTAGAGAGTTCCATCTCATTTCTCTAAAAGCTTAGCCTGTATCACACAGGTTCCCAACCATGACTGAGCAGTGTGTTATCCTGAGATACTACTCACACTTTGTACTTTAGAAAACAAAGTCCCATAAAATTCAAAGCATCTCAAAGTTACACCCAAAGCTGCACAAGTCTCTTTGATGCTGGTCTCTCTGTACTTCAGATATAAAGGAAGCTCTGTCTTCTGAGTAGGTAGCTCTGACCAGAGACTTTGCATTAGACATGACAGAGAACGTGCAGAAAATTTAATGAAAAACAACACAGTTCTTTATAGCTGGACTTGATTAAATAAACTGCATGGCACAGCAAAGAGGGGAGAAGTAGTACTGGACCTATTCCATGTACTGAGTCAGACAATACACGTGGAGGACAGCACAGGACTGTGCCACTGGAGAGGCCTCACCAGGGCAAGGGATTTGGATCACACTCAGATAACCAGTTTGGAACTGCTCACCCTTCCAAAGCTTGGTTCACACACACATTTAATAAATGCAGAGCAACTCTGAATCATTAGCTAGGTTTTCTTATGCTAACACACAAGCTAGTTAAATATACACCAGTAAGCATACTGGTCTGTTATCAGTGTAATGAAACAACTTTGAAATTTTATTCCATTTGCATCTTTTCCAATTTTATAATTTCTGATCATAACAGCTAAAGACGATTTGTATTCTGCTCCTACCAAGATATTGCAGGATTGCTTTAATAAAAAATGAAAGAAACCAATCTCTTCAAATGACTGTTTTGACTTTGTAGTTCTTGACATTCTTTGGTTCAGAACCAGTTATGGCATTTCAGTGGAAACAATAAAAGCAATCTAATGGTAAGGCAAATTAATTAAACATAATTCAAACTTACAGCAACCTCATCTGTAAATGGTACATTAAGGACTTTCAAAACATACTGGTCATTAACCTAAATGACAGAACCTGCTCTGCTACAGACAAAATTTAGTCCAGAGATCTTGCACACTGAGTTTCACCCTCAGGAAAATTCTTAAAGCCCAGCCTATAAAACCTCGAAAATATTATGTGTAACATGAATACCAAAAACCTTTAAAATACCCCCAAATCAGTAGGTGCTGTTCTTATATGCCATATGCTTACAATGCAACTGCCCTCCTTTCAGGGCTTTAGCCTTCAGCAGGATGGTCCTGCTTGATATACATACCCTGACTGTAAAGTTCAATAAATCTCTTCTGATACTGTGTGAGCTCAGCTCGGCTGGGTACTTCATCAATCTTGCGCTGTAAAATGGCTATTTCTCTGTTTCTTCGTGCCTGAATAGAAAGTTAGGAGGGGAGAAAACAAAGCCTCTTCTTGTTCTCTTCTTAAAACGGATGAAGCCCCCCAAGCAATACTTTGTTATTAAATAATTGATTTTAAAAACAAGCATTGGCTGAGGATCAGGTTTTTTTTTTTTTGCAATTGATTTGTGACAGAAACACTTGTTAAAATTAGAACAATGAAACAAAGTACTAGAAGTTACAAGATAAGACAAACATCAACAATTTTGTACAAGTAAGAACACCAAGAGTTACTCACCAGTAGCAGGCGGATCTTCTGAAGTTTCTCTTTCTCAGCTTTGTACTGCTGTTCTATAATCTTATTTGGCTCCTGGAAGTTGAGAACCCAAAACAATTGTGTATTACAGTAGCATACGAGAGCTGCAGTGCAAAAATGGGCAGATTGGGTTTGTTTCCTGGTTTTGCCTACCTTTGGCTCCCACAATAACACCACCCTTTGTTGTTTGGGGTTTTTAAAAATAGTAATTCATTATCTGTATTAAAAGCCTGACATCATGTGCTGTAAATAAGGGCATTTAGATAGCTGTTAACTTTTGATATTTTTAAAATATCAACAGTTTTTGCACTATTTTACAACAGTCACACTTTAAAAGAAGATACAAATCCAAAGATTGCCAGTACCCCTTGTCTGAGTGTTTATACTTTGATTCAGTGGTGGGGTTAAGAATCAACAAGGCACCTGAACAGAACATAAACCCCCTAGCATGTGTTCTAGACTTCCTGCAGTGTGGATTTCAAGGTAACTTTTTCTTGATAAAAGATTTAAGATTTTGGTTTGCACTTTAACTTTTTCATGCTGTGTAGAGGAGCACAGCAGCATCATGGAAGTTGTAATCTGCCTTGTTCCAGACACATGAATGCATCAAATGTTTACCCACTGAAAGTAGAGTTATTGAAGCTCTTCCTTTTCTGTTCATTCATTATTCATTGCCATCAGACTGGATGCACTTGTGTTAAAGCCTAACTTTTGACAGCTGCTCACTGCATGCAGTGCACCCAGCACTGAAAACTCGTGCTTTCATCCTTCAGATAACTCCACTTCTAAGAAAAAACCAACCAAACCAAACATTCTTTCTGAGGAAGATCTCCTTCTGTCAGAGGTATGCACAGCTCTTAGCACAACACCCAGAGACTCTTCTCTGGTACTACAAAGAAAGAAGTAAAAGGCACAAAAGCATCTATGAGCAGAGCCCCATGGATTCTGCAAAAATAACAAATAATGCTGTTGCTCTTTTCAGAATCCTGTATTTCTAGGATTATTAGCCTGAACTGTGGCTTTACAGAGCTTTTTAGATATTTCAGCAGATACTTTCATGCTTTCAACGATGTCCCAAAAGTCAGAAAGACTTAAACATTTCAAAATGCAATTTGAAAATAAGAACTTCGACTTTTGCTATTACCTGTTCCTCCCCGTCTTCCACTGCTTCAGCTTTCAAACTCTCAATATTTTGTTGTAGTCTTTCCATTTCTTCCTTTAAAACAAACAAAAGTTGATTTTTTTTAAACTGAGACCTCTTCTCTTAAGAGGGGAGAGAAAGATCTTGACAACAAACACTTCTAACAAAATTTCAGAGCTGACCACACACACATATTTAAATTTGGAAGATTAAACAGCATTCCCTGCTTAAGGGTAAGGTATCCATTAATATTCATCACATTAAACTGTCTGGTTTTATCAAACACTGGAACAGATTTATTTCTTACTTGCAAATATACCAGATCCAGCTAAGACAACTAATGAGTGACATGGAAAATGAAACTGAAGAAGCAAAGCAACATTACAACGCTGTGACATGGGAAAGTGATGTATGGCATTTGGAGAAATGAATGAAGCTAAAGTTCTTTGCAAGGAAGTTTCCAGTACAATCCTTTAGAGCTTTCCAAAGGAGTATGAGTGGGAAAACAAGGTTCTATACTCGGTCTAGGCCTTAGAACACTATTTAATTATTTTCATTCTATTAAATTCCATCTACTATTGTTTGAACAGAAGGAGATGAAAACAATTCTCTCTGATCCAATCTCTTGGGCAGTCCATAAACACAGCAGTAGCAGGACACCAAACAGCACTTAAGCAGTAAAACTCAAACATGCTCTGAAAACTGCAACAGCTCCATCTCCTTCTTGTCTCTTTTGGTGGCTTGCTCCAAAGGTTGGGGCCTTGCTGAGCCCTCCTGTTTGGCACCCCTCAGGTCACTGAGGAGAGATGATCCATGTCAGGCTGTGACAGCACAGGTGGGTGTCCAGCACAGCCCAACCCCACACTCACACTTCAGCAGAGTGGGAATGGGAGGGACAGGAGCCACAAGAGCCACAGCTCTGACCAGCACAAGGCAGGTGTGGTGTCTAGGACCTGCCTTCTGTTGAGGAAGGCCACACCAACTGAGATCCTTCCTCACTCCTCCCTGCTCCAGGGGCGCTAATATTCAATATAAACCTGGAGTTAGCAGTACCTGGAGGCTGGGGGTGTGGGATAGATGATAGACAGGGACACACAGCACAACAACACACCTGTAAAGTGCTTTTTTACCAACTTTTATATGAAACCTTCTAGGACACACTGAACTTACCCTACAGTGTGCTTTGAACTCTTGCTCCTGGCTTTTTAGGTTTTCATTCATGGCCACCAGTGCTCGCAGACTCTGTAATATGCTAAATTTGAAGATCCAGTGAACTATGTTAGATTTTTAGTTTCTAATTTAAACAGATGGATAATTAACATATATTAAAACAAGCTTAGTTCTAAATAAATTTACAATAAAACTTGGGTAAATTAAAATCCCACATATCAGCACTGATATACCAAGGTCAAAATAAAGATGGAGTGTTACAACTGGATGTGTTATTCTGATGGCTTTCCTATGTTTTAATCTCATTACAAGTGAAAGTTTTGAGAGACTTCTATTTATGTGAGATGAAGGCTTCAAATATGAACAAAATAAATCAAGAAGGCCTCATCTACTTGTCAGACGTGTCTGGGGTTCTTCTGCTTTAAACACCTACAATTATTTTGAACTACAGACTGACACTTTTCATTGTGACTGAATTCTATTGTAATATTTCCCTGTCTGTGGAAAGCAAGCCAGAGAATTATTAAATTTTTAAATTTTAGTTCTTTGTTTAAGTTGAAGAAGCAAAAAACATTGAAAAATTCATTTTAAAAACATTCTTTTGCATAATTTAAAAGGTAACAAAGGAAGAAACTTACCTAGAATCTGCTTGGGATTCTATTGTTTCTAAGGCTGCCAATTCCTTGTCCAGCTTTTCACTGTAACTCTTAACCTAAGGGTTACAATTAATAATAAATTGATAATAAGTTGATAAATAATAAATTGACTTTCCCACACCATGAAATAAGTGAGTTAAGCTGACAAACACCTTTACTGTTTAATACATCCCTTCACACACAGAATTTCTCAAAAGTTTCAGCTACAAACAGCACAGAAAAAAAACAAAGATTACCTCTGTTAATGTCTTTTTTGCTTTGGTACATTTTGCCTGCAGATCAGCACATTTAGCTTGCAACTGTTATGAAAGAGAAAAAAAAAAAAGAGTTGGATTCTATGTTCACACTAATTACACCTGTAAGGGAGAACAGAGAATATTTGAGCTGTTCATAATGGTTGTCTGTCAAACAGCAGGCCAAGCATAACACTCTCTTTTCCTGTCAGCTACTCCTGCATCTGACTGCAAGAATTCTGATTGAATATTTAATTATTGACAGCAAACAGTTACCACTGATCTTTTAGGTGTATGAAGTCCCAGAATAAACAACAGCTTTTACAAAATAGAGGCCAACAGAATGGTGACTTATTGGACAGAATCTCTGTTAATTGCTCAAACTTTTCTAGCCTGGTTGTACTGGCCTAGTTTCATACCAGGCTAAGAATGAGTCTCATTTTATACTTCTCCAAATAAGTCAGAGCAATTCAAGACTTGCACAGAAGCACCATGGCACCAAACCACAGACATTTCCACACTAAATAACCAAGCTGCTTTATGGTTTTCTTCTGTGTAACTATGGAAAGTCTAATAAGGCAGTTAGCAAAATATGTATTATAATCAAATATCAAGTATCTCACTTGTCAATTAATTTACACAGGCTAATTTTAGAAGAACATCCTTCTTTAAACTCCTTATGATTTAAGATAACATTGCAAATAGTAAGAACAAAACTAGAACATGGTTTACAAAAGTGGAGCAAAAGTGAGCAGACAAAAAATACACATGTAGCTCAGTTCCACTTCCTTTCATGCTGCTTTAGTTTGCTGTTCACAACACAGAGCTGTGACTTAATGCTCCACTCTTCCCTTTTCACAGCCAAATTTATAAAAAGAAAGCTTTTTCATAGTTTTTCTTAATTTTTCACCAATAATTCACCAATAAACTCTATTCTAACTAACTGAAAAAAATGTATGTCTTCAGTCCACATCTCATGAAAACTGACATGAATTGAGAAATCTTGCCAAAACTTACTGTGGTATTGAAGCCAGAACTCCATAAATATTTTTTAAAAGGTGGGGTTCTTGACTGTCACTGATTTCAAAAGCTGCTTTTGGCAAGTGGTAAATAAAATTCAGCCAGGAAATTTTTACTTTAGTAAAGTGATAAAAGGATTATATTTGGCTTACAGCTGTCAGTACATTTTTTCCCCATATAAAAACAGCACTGAGATTGTTATGTACTGAAAATAAGCTGCACAGAATTAAAGGGCCCTCAACTGTTAAAATGGCAAAAGCATGTTCCTCCCCAAAATTAAGGCTGAGCTAACTGCCCCCAAGAACACAACCTGTTCTCACAATCCAAGGGCAATGCAAGCAAGACATTCAGGGAAGTCAGTGTTCAGCATGACAAATTGCTGGTGCAGAAGATAGCTCACAGGTATTTTCTGGATGGCAAAAACTTGGTGATCAACCACTTCTATCAATGTTTTCTTCTTTACTACACACACAATACTTACCTCTTCGAGGAGTTTGGTTTTTTGCAAGATCTGCTTGTTGAGAGATGCCACCTTCCTTCTGTGTTGCTGGGCAGCTCCAAGCCTTTCTGGTCGCTCCTCAGCAGAAAGCTCGGATTGCTGAAGAAACAGTAACAACAGCCTTTTGGACCTTATAACCTTGCTTTCTGCTTCTTCAGAAGCTCAGGAAGTACCAAAGTGGGACACACCTAT
The DNA here is from genome assembly GCA_013400855.1 of Buphagus erythrorhynchus. Lineage (NCBI taxonomy): Eukaryota > Metazoa > Chordata > Aves > Passeriformes > Sturnidae > Buphagus > Buphagus erythrorhynchus. The sequence continues at coordinate 122,023 of VZTT01027123.1, read as the reverse complement.
GATATTCTTTATCAAGAACTGTGTGATTTACGGATTTACCTCACATCAAAATAAGGAAGCAGCTGAACAGCTGAATTATATTCCCACATTTACAAGTGAAGCAAGCTAAAAAAGTCAGGTGCCCTGGGACAGGTGGAAAATACTACAGTGTACTAGAAGACAGACAATTTTTTTTGCATCAGCATTATGGTTAAACCTGGTAGAGTTCTTCAAGTACTAAAAAACACTTTAAGTCGTGGTATTCACTGAACTTGTTGAATCAGAGATGTTCTAAACCCCAATAAGTAGCTCCAGAATTATTTTCAGAAGCCTTGAACAATAGTGCATTCTGAAATAGAGGCTTGGATGCATCTTCATGCTGAATGACAATGACATAGTCAATGTGGTAGATGCATTTACCACCCTGGGGGCTTTTTTGTGCATGTGCACATGTATTGCTGACAGCAGCCTTTGAGAACTACTCAATCTAGCATGCCTTGCCAAGAGTGTCTCATATATGCATAACAGACACAGCAATCTGGATCCAGTCTCCTCTTCTCTCTGAATTGTGAAAGCAAAGCTGACAGAAACATTCTTTATCAAAAATAATATTTATTACAGAAATTGTATATTTACAGTAGACAAAAGTCTTTAAAAACCAGTGATATCTTGATCTCTAAGGGATTATTTGCCTAAAAATTATTTGTACCTTTTGAAAGTCTTCACTCTAATACTTAAATCCATCTGTTTTGCTAATTTGCTTCATGCACTCAGACTTCTTTTTTTCACTTAATCCATTTTCCAATATTTCATTAGAAAACCAGTTAATTTTCAAGTACCTCAAGTGCTAATTTACAGCCTGTCAAATACCAAGTGCTTTTTGAATAATTACCAAATGTTGACAACTGCTACAATGCATAATCAGCTAAAATGCTACAAGAAGCATTATATACTCTTCACTTGTATTTGCTCCTGGTTCCACTCTAGGCAGATGGGTAAGCAGCTTAATTTTAAATGAAAATAAGAGGCAAAACCTGTCTTCCTCCTCTCCATTTTCTATGTAATTAGTATTGAAGAGCAGCTTAATGATCTGCTATGTTTTTACATCCACAGCAAGAAAATACCAATCCTGATGGCTTAACCCAACAATTCTCCTTTCCTTTTGTTAGGGAAGGAAAAAGTGCCTCTAAGCAACACCTGTGACCCTGAATTACTCAACAAATACACACTTGGTCTTACTTACTCCTCTCATTATTTAGTCAAATCACATTTCTTCATCACACTATGCAATGCAAAACCTCATCCTTCTCACCACACATTTAGCCTCTTATATGAATAAGATACAAATGGAGAAAAATGGACATGCAAAAGAAACATGAGCTAAAGCAGTCTGAGACTGATATTTGCAAAAACAGTAAAAATCCATATAGTACAGCTTTGTCATTAAAAAAGTGGATCATATTTCAAGAAGTGAACTTTACAGCTTGCTTTTTGACAATGAGAAAGAACCATCACTAATGGCTCTGACTTTTCAAAGATGATCAATTTGCTACTTGTTAATAATTTCCTGCCAATATTTTTAGAAGGTGAGGATCAATACTACAACCCCTCCTCCCGCTCACTCAGCAGGTAAACATGGCAGCAGAATGGAGGGGCAAATGCAGAAAATCCTAAGCACTGATCTGCAAAAATGCCTCTTGTAAGAAAGGTCCTGGCCCATGGGCAAAATCAGACCTAGAATTTGGCTTGTCAGGTATCTTCCCTGGGCTTGTGGATTCTATTCAGACTCTTGTAAACAAATAAGCACTGCTGTGTTTCTCAGGCTGTGTACAATTACCAGGGGCTAAGACTATTAGAATTATATCCAAACATTGCTGATGCTTCTATAAACTCTTTGATAACATCCTTAATTATTTTCCTGGTGCATGCATACGTGCACAGAAATTCAATTTTTTTTTATCACATCTCATAGATTTGGAAAGTGATCTATTTTTGGTTTGACTTGAATCAGTT
>VZTT01027123.1:67494-113962 GCA_013400855.1 Buphagus erythrorhynchus | reverse complement strand
GAAGTAGTGACAACAAGTTGTGCATTTGTAGTGTAGGTCTACCAGCCTACTAGCAAAAACTCCATCCAGTAGCCTTCAGCAGCAGTAATCCTTATTCCAATGACCATCACTATTGACATCTTTACATTGACATATAAATATCATCACTATGATATTTAACATTCCCTTTTCCAGCCTTGAGATCATGACCATGAATCTCAGTGTACTGTCCCCTTGAGGAAAAGGGGTAGGTTCTCAGATGAATTATAGTAATGAATTCACACAACTGACTCATCTTTCACACTTGCTGATCCTCTTTTAGGAGAGTAGATTTCTCTTCCAATTCCAATGCACAATGATTTAAAGGTGACCTGCAAAAGAACCTTCATCTAATGGCCACCTTCTCCTCCTCTCAGTTCCTATGGATAGATAGGAAAGCTTGGGCACATTCTGCCTTGAAAATTCATTCTGTGTCTTCTAGACTGCACTCATACCTAAATGCCTTAAGAGATCTCATGAACTAATCTTTTGTTAAGAAGATCAGGTGCCAGCTGTAGAAGACATGATCCTGACAGAGCTCATCTATTTAAGGCAAAGATGTTTGGCTAATGGTAGTCTAAGCAATGATGAACAAATGTAAAAACTTTATGTACCACAAAGATGCACCTACAAACTAGAGATCTGCGAGACAGAGAGACAGAGTAGAAGACAGAATACAATTAATAGAATATAAACATTAAGCCCTGCAAATACTTTTGGTTCTCAGTAACCAAAGGAAACCCTTCATCACTGTTAATCAAATATCCTCTTTATTTTTTTAAATTACACTGAAAATTTTAGGTACTGGTGTCCCATAGCAGTACTGTGATTATTTTGTTTCTGCCTCTTCAGTGACAAGGTCAAGACCAGCCACTTGGACGCAGAATCTTTAGTGCTATTTAAAGACAGTGCAGGTAAAGGGCACACCTGAAAATCAGGACAATTATTCTGAAAATTGAAAATAAACAGAAGCCCAATGAGTTTCAAGTGCTACTTGATAGAACATACATTTGGAATTTGCTTTCTCACACAGGTTTGCATTGTCTCTCAGTTTAAAGGGCTCTACAGGTGCATAAATGATGCAATGATACCTGTGTAGAGGGTGAGCTAACTTGCAAAACAGAATACATGTCTCACTGGAAAGGCATGTGTTTCTAGTTGGAGTAAAAGACTCATTGTAAGTCTGCTAATAATTTAAAAAACAAGCAAATCAATAATTAAAAAAAACAAGCAACGCTTTAGAGACTGTAATTAAAATTTCCAAAGCAAGGACAATTATTCAAATACCTTAACAAAAGAGTTGCATTGGTCACCACCTGGAGATTTTCATTGCAATGTTATTCTACAAACACATGCTGTAATTCAACTACATAACTAATTTTAGGCCCAGCAGCACTCAGGTCATTTGTACTGAAAAACAACTACCCCTCTCCAAAACCTGACAAAGAGTAAGGTGATTTGTCTGGCCCATTACACAACCTCTCATCTGGCTCCTTACACCTGCACTGAGCACCTCCATCTATGCATGAAGAGCTCAGGGTGCCTGGCTAGAGCTGTCTGAAAAAACAGTGATTTTCTCAGGAGAGTAGGGTTTCACCTTCTATTGAAGAGCCTTGGAAACACCCCATTCAAAGCAAACCCTGATTTCTCCTCTCTTGTCAAATGCTGACCTGGAATTTCTCAAGCTGGTCCAAAAAAAAACCCCAAACCAGTAGCGAACTACTCTGAGTCAGAAATAGGGAACTGATGGTCCCAAGAAAAGAGGGAAATTAGAAAGCAAGGACAAAAACTTCAGTTGCCAGCCAGACAGCTGAATTCAGGTATGAGAGTGAGGGAGCTTAGGTATTTCATGTGCCACTCTCTGTAGCATTCACGAACAAGCTTTCAAAAAATATATACAGTTTATCCAAGAGTTTGAAGATTTACATGTGAACAGGGAGAACACAGGTGAGACCACCTTTCCCNGAATATGGTGAGACCACCTTTCCCAACCAATACCTGCTACTTGAAGAAAACATTTCTGAAGTAGGGTGTGTACTTGCACTGCTAATTACAATAAGTAAAAAAGTCAAGTTCTGAAATACAGAAAATTGGGATCATCACCATATTCACTAATTTTAAGACAAACAGCACAACTGCTGATAGCTTTAAACACATTTAAGTCTGCTGAGGGTTTAATAGTCTGTAAGCTACCCTGTGACTTTTGTTTGATAGTGTGGGATTCCACACACCCTGTGCAGGCAGTGGATATGGTTTATCTCCTCATACAGTGCACACCTATAATCTGATATACTGGCATTCAAGACCTGTCTCAAGAATGAAGATCAATATGTAACTTAATTGGGATCTTCTCCTGAGAAAACCCAGGACTGGATGCATAAAACAGAATTAATCCCCTCTATTTCATTACTAAAACCACTTGCTTGGCCATTAAAAAAGGAAATCCAACATACGTACAAAGATATCAGTAACTGTTTTGAGTGCCTTCTCTTTTCTTTGCATGAATTCTTCATCCTGAAAGACATCAGTAGAGGTAATTAAAAATACCAGGAATGGTGACTAAATCTCAAAAATTCTAATGATTCTGTGAAACAAAGCTGTCAAACAGTTTCTGAGTTGCCCAATGATTTGGTGAAATGTTAGTGATTTGCTGTAACACAGAAAAGTACTTGCTTCTGCCTTCAGGTGGGAAATAGGTCATCAAAACTGTGTCCAGATCAGTAGCCTGGCTGCTCTCTGCTTAGGCAGTACCTGACACAAAAGCAATCCCAGTCCACTACTGGGATCTCCAGTCTTTACTACACTATTAAGAAATGAAGCTGGAATAGACTTGGTGTGGAAAAAAGAAGTTTCCTCTACGGCTATTTTAGTTTCTAAGCATTGAAGATAGTAATTTTAAAAAAAATCAAAATCAAAACCACCTCAAGTTAATAAAATCTGTCTATCCCAATACTAGGGACATCTACCTTTAATCCTGTTACTAGGGGACAAAACTTGGGTTCTAGATATTAAAAATGGAATTGTCTTGTGATATGTATGAACAGAACTGATGGTTTTGCACTACAGGCACATATCCAAGCTCATTCAATCTCTCCTCCTCTATCAAGGAAAATTCATCTCATTCCTGAAGAACAGTTCAGTTTTTGAATGAAGTTTTCTACAAATCTAGTTTTCAACAACAAATTTGGGGGGTTTGGATACAGGAAGACAAGAGCTACCTTTCAGCACTCTGAAAGAAACCCCAAATTACAGATTATTAACAGCATAATTCTCAATTAGCTACATTAGCTTCTCCACAGTATGCTGAGTGTTTCTGAACTGTGAGAATGACACAAAAATACCAAATACTGCAGAAAAATTAAGGCAATCATTAGGCAAAAGTTAACCAGAATCTACAAAATCTCTGTCACAATAATGCTTCAATTTTTTTCCCAGATAAATTTGTAGGGGATCCCTTTAGTACTCATTCATAAAATGATGGCAAAAGCAACTCTGGTAAAGTGTGTGGATTTCAGAGCTGTGAGGTTGGTACTGCAACTGAACATCTGACATATTACAATAGAAACAAGAACTGCCTTGATCTTACCTCTGGCAATCTGTGAGTTTTTTGAAACTGTGATATAGAATAAGAACGGACATAATCTCCCATTTCTTCCCTTGTTTCTATTGCACGTTTTACCAGCCACTGAAAAAGAAATGGTATCACCTGAAAACAAAAGAATAATAGCAGCAAGCACCAAACTACTGCCTAATTTTTTAATACATGATAAAAGCTAAAAGCACATTTTTAAGAACAGAAACAAGAACATGTGATTTATTTGTAAACATGGCAATTCTTTGGCCTAATCCTAAGAAAATGTGTCCATATTTGCTAGTTTATAAACTTATAAAAACATTTGCTACTTTATAAACATTTTTTCTTCTGTGCATATGTCTCTTCTATGAAATTCTCCTACTGGTTTAAAAGACTACAGCTCCACCATGAAAAGATATATCTTCAATCCTATGAAGTGCTCATGAAGAACCACATGCCTGTGCAAGAAAAAAGGCTGCTTCTGACATTTATAAGACCACACAAAAAGCCACAAACATTGAAGTACATTTTAAACAATGTTGGAGAAGATAAATCTTGCAGGCTGTTGACAGCCTGTGCAGGAGGTCAAAGAAGAGATGAGATCAATTGTGGGATCCAAGTTTGAACCAGCAACTGTTTCCTGTGCTGTAACCATGAACCCCTGGATTGTGAGGAGAATATGATGACAACAAGAGATGAAAATGAAGACTATGAATTACCAAGCACATCTCAACACAAGACTGTGTACATACTTTTGCCTGTGATCATATGCAGAATTTATTAGGAAGAACAATGACATTTCTGCCCAGTGGAATATTTGTTAGACTTTTTCATTTTTTTTTTTAAGTTCTGCTACAGTCTATGGCAATGAGCCAGCTCAGCTTGATTTCTTCCTGTAGGGAAGGATCCATCTAAATTCTTGCACAGTGCAAGATCTAATGGGACACAATGCCAGGCTTAAGAGCAAGCTTCTGTATTATTTGGAAACTCATTTGAGACATACAGATAGCAAGTGGAATCTTGAGTTTAACAGGGCATTGAATAAAGTGCCATTACCAAATACATAATTCCTATATGGTGTAGTCAGCATTTTATATTTTGCATGGTCTTTTTCAGAACACGGTATTCTGGTGATACTAACAAGTTTTCTTGAAAGCCTGTCTTGGCTGGGATGAAATGAGGAACTTGCAATATGTGCAACAGGCAGAAATTCACTGACAGAAAGCCACAATTTTTAAACAAAGATCCTCTACATACAAAAAACTAAACCCATCAAAAAAGACTTCATCACCAAGTACGGGTCAGCTCTACCACCTACTGGCCAGCTACAAACACTGAGAGTCACTGCTCTTGGGGAAACCAGAAGCAGATTTCCTCCCTGTTTTGAATTACTATTTCCCCTTTCCAGAAGTAATATCCCAAACTAGGATTTGGGATAAAGCAGGTGAGAGAAAAGAACACCTAGTGCCTTTGTTTTTACAGGAGAAGGAATATATTTCCTATTAAAGAAGCCTTGTGTTTGATAAATGTAACCATTCATTGCCATCAAGTGACTAGGGCAAGAAACTCACCTGGGTTGAATTTTAAATTTTTTTTTTCTGTGTAGGAAATAAAGGTTTAGAAGCAAAAACTCATATTAGCAAGATACAAACTTTCCACCTTAAGCAGCATCATCACAGCCTGAAAGCTGTGTAAGAGTAGCACATACCACAGAATGTTCTGTGGGGAGTGCAGTTAAGCATGGTTTTCCTCAGGAGCCTCCAACTAGAAGATAATGGGAAAGAGCACCAGGAAGCTTTCCTCACTTCTTACAAACTGAAATTTAGATTCAATTCTTACTTGATAAATTCCTTCACATGCATGAGGTAAGGAGATATTTAATGGAAAAGAAGCTTGCTTAACAATCTTCATTTTCCCTATCTGTCAGAGATACCTCTCTGTGTGTAGATGAAAGGAAAATCAAAAAATGACAACAACATGCCAAGGATTCTCAAAATACCACATGTAACTGGAACACATCAAGTGTTAGCTTAAATCTTAATAAACTTGAGACCAATGCACATGGTGAGTTCATGGTGCTCAACAAATACACAGTAAGAGGGATCACTTGTCAGAGCACAGTTTTTAAGTGATAGGAAATAAGGATGAATTATGTTTAAAGAAATTACCCCAGTGGCTTTTGCCTTATTCTATCCTTCTGATCCAAAGTCTATCTGCATAACTTACTCCATAAACTTAAACACAGACTGTAAGATATTTATTCTGTTTCCTAGTCTGCCAAAGCAGACTATCAGATTCCACAACAAGATTAAACTTCCATTTCTTTAAGCAGGCATTCCACAATAGGCACAATCTGACTCCATTGCACAGAATTCAGAGTTTTCTTGTTGACTTTCTAAATGTGGATCAAACGATACTTAAAAATTCTATCATCCATAATGCCATTCTTTCTAAAGAACTTCATTCTTTAAAAACATTAATTCAAACTACTTCTCTGTGTTTATTTATGCCAAAGTTAAATAGAGAGCCAAACAATAATTTAAAGCTTTGTTCTATCTTTTATGCAAGTTTTATGTCCTTTTTCAGCAAAGTATCAATACACCATGAAATTATTACCTGTACAACAGGAAATATATGAATGAAATCCAGCCCCTGGATCTGATGTGGTTCCAAACGATGTGGACACTTCATTTTTGGTAACACTGACACAATTTTTTCAGTTAAGGCACTATTATAAAAACAACAAAAAGACAGATGTATATATGCTACAATTTTCTTTTGTAAATTACAGATTATTTTCACAAACACAGTAGTTCAAAGATTCCCTCTAGTGACTTCTACTATATATAATGAAAAGCAATCAATCTCATTTACAAAACAGCTTTTACAGGCACTATTTATATCATCAGTCTGTGAAAGAGGTGATTAAGCCCCACTCACAGGCTCCTACCTTGGAAATTCTTTAAACTATTACAGAAAATTTCAAGATCTGCATGTCTGGACAGAAAAAAATACCTATATTAGATACACCTACAAACACTTTTGCATGTTATAGTGTACACTCAACATGAAGAGATGGTAGCTTTAAGAAAAGTAACGTTAAGTAAGAGATGTGCACTCCAAGGAAGTCCAGAATCAAATGTAAGGACTTAAAACTTTATTTAGCAGAACTCTCAAAATATATCTTGATGTTACTCCTGAAACTTTATGAATTTAAATACATACTGCACTTAAAAGCTAATCATACACAGTACACTTCACATACTTTTCAAGTGACTAAAACTGAATTTGCTGGCAGCAATCTCCTTCTAGAGCTCAGTAAGAGCTGGTTAAGTGTAAGGATTACCCTGCCACAAGGGATCCATCTGCAAGAAATTCATCCTGTTTCCACTGAATACCTAATTTTAGGGCAAGAATTTTTTTTTGCTGTCAATGTTGGCAAGTACATATTTAAAGCAGGTGTAACTACTGAGGATGAAAACTTTACTTGAAAAACCGAAGCTATTTCCCCATGAAGGAAAAAAATTAACTGGTCCAGTACTGACCTCAGTGATATTTAGTACTGTCCAAAAGGACAACTAAGATCCTGGAAGAGCAAAAGGGGATCAAGAAATATGAGACAGTGACCAAAATCTAGAAATAGAGCCTGAAACATTTTACTTCCTGAAGGGAAGTGAAGCACAATCAAAGCAAATGCAATTAAAACAAAAGCTATTTATCCAATAGACGAAAGATCCTCCTCTAATGAATGTTTCCATGTTTATTTCAGCCCAGCAATTAAACAACAGGACACCATCACAAAGGTGTAACACTCATTTTGGAATGATACTGAGAAAACACAGTTTAACTTTTCTTTATCTTGAAAACACCCCAGAAGCCCTGAGCCTCTACCAACACAAACATTACATGGATATCAAAACAGCCTATGTTCCTATGATTCTGAACAATTTAAATTTATAAATAAATCATTGTTGCTGTTTTGAGAGAGGAGCTTGGTTTTTGTTTGGCCAGTTTTGCATCCAATCAGCTGGAAAAATAACAGAACATTTTGAGAACAACTTAACTATTTCCTACCCTGTTGTTCTTAAGGATAACAAAGAGAAAGAACTACGACCACCATTTTCATTCCTAATCTCTACTTAATTCTTTTACTCAGCAATGTTTTATGTAGTTAGTTATCTATGATGATTAGAGTGTCTCCAAATACAATTGCAAAACCCACAAATATTTATTTTGAAAAGCCTTGCCAATGCTCCATGACTTTCAAGAAAACACAAAAAGATGTTCTTTTTAACTACACTGAGTAAATAAGTTTCTTCACGCCACTGTAACTTGTTAGGCTAATCTTATCTCCTGCAAATTTAAAATATGGCTCTTTTATCACAGATACACATAGAGAAATAATGGAGTTTACAATGTGTTCCCTTTCCCAGCATAAACAATTTCTATAACCTCCCTGGTACAGGAATTAGCTGGCTTATGAGCAAATTCCATGCATAAGAAATGAATCAAAACAAAATGTTCTCATTGGGTCACCCTGAGGAAGGAAATCCTCCTCCTCAGTCTGGGGCAGGTAACTATTTTGGCAGCAGTGACATGCTTTAAATTCTCTTTGCTGATGCCTACAATTCCAACCCAGAACCATAAAAGGGAGTCAGAGGTTATTTACACAGCAGAACTGCAGACACAAGGAACTCAGGGAAGGTCTTCTAATGTTGCACTCCAGTTTCCAGCAGCGTGGTCTCACTCTGCCCTTTGCTTTGGCCTCTGCATCATCCCCTTGTGCCAGCACAAGCATCTGTACAGCTGCACAGAGAACTGGATCCAGGAATTCATTCATGTTAAAACTATTTTCTCTTTTTTTTTTTTTTTTTTGGTATTGTTTGGGGTTTTTTTGTTTTGTTTTGTTTTGTTTTTTTGTTAGGTTTTATTCTGGATCAGTTCCCAATTCAGTTCAGTGTGGAGCCACATAAATGCCTTCAGTGCTTAGCAGAGATATAAGAACATGGCAACCCAAAGAGAATAGTCCTGCCTTTTTTCAAATAAGCTTCTTTCTGGATTTAGAATTTGTGGAACAACAGTCTGAGAAATCCAGAAATCTGTGCAATATTTAAGTCCTCAAAAAGCAGGAAATTTGAACTAAAACTCTTTCTTAAAAACACAGTGGGTAACTTCCCCCTCCCCAGCCACTTTTTATTTTCTAAGAAGAAGAAAAATCCCCCACTTGCCATTTAATCAACTTACATTTTTTGACCAATAGTAGAGTTTTCCTGAAATAATAAATCCACATCAATATCAAAGCTGCAGGTAGTGATACACCACGTCATGCCTCCCACCACCTGGCAAAGGAGCAACAGCATGGTCAGGGCTATTTTAAACAGAACAGGTAAACCCAAATACATCTTCAAGGCTTTATTTATTTTAGAAACTACATCTCAGTAATCTCACTATTCTCAGTATCCTCTCTGCCCTAAGACAGACTCAGATAACATCACCATACCAACTTCATACAATACTACACACAATACACATGTACAAGAAGACAGAAACCAACCCAGCAGTTATTGGCAATCTAAATTCCTCCCTTAGCTTTATATATTAGTTTTGAAACAGCACTCAGATTGAAAAAAGAAAACCAAACAACAACAAAAAAAAGGATAAAACAAAACAGTATGCTAAATGTCATGACCTCTAAAAAGTGATGATATCAAAATTTTATCAAGGATCATAATTATTGCAGTCTTATATTTACCTTTTTATATACATCCTTGCTATTCTTACTGCTTGCTTGCTGACACATGCAACACAAAGTGCTAGACACAGTATCAGCACAGCAATGGAAATCCCCAGCTCTGCAGAATTCTCTATTTCAGGCCCTATTCTGACATGGACATATTTAAACTCCTGAGCCATTTCATCAATTTTACATAAATATTTAGAGACAACCTTGCATAAACATGTGCAAGATAACCTAAATGCATGCAATGGCAAAGAACAGAAAAAGGGATTAAAATGTGCAGCAACTTGCAACATCATGCAGCAAATTAGGACCCTTGGTTTCTAACAAGTTTCTGACACATTACCCCTCTCACACTCCCCTCTGGAGCTGATAACCTACATATCCCCTTTGCATTAGCAGCGTGATCATTTCCAGCAGCACGGCTCATTTCGGTGAGGCTGGGCACTGTCATGAAATGGTAACTGTGCAATTGTATTTAAGTAACTCTAAGTGATTTCTGCACATAAATGCAGCAATGTTACATCCTATGGCAGTCTCCTTGAAACTACTCTGTGAGCACAGACTCCTGAGCCGTGACAGTTAGCAATACCAAGGAGTTTGAATAAAACAAAATTTCATTGCAAAGTCAGGCTGTGCTATGATCAAAGAGAGAGCAGAAAACAGAAGAATCCATTTCAAGGCTGCTGTAGTTCTGTGTTTTCAAACCTTGGTTCAGGAATTTGTCACATAGTCAGCATTAAAGCAATTCAGAAATCTCTCTTCAACCTGAACTTTGCTCTTGTCAGTATCACACACTTCCTGTCTAGGACAATGAAAGGTTAATAAATATGACATTCTAAAGACATGTAAAAACAGCCCCAAAATAATCTCACCAGGCTAACTGTTCCATTCTTACACAGACACTTCCTCATTTCTCATCAATGTTATTTTTAAAATTACCATGCTATCTCCAAGTATCCAAAGACTAGCTATTCTAAATGCTGTTGGGTGAGGGAGGAAAATTCCCCGTACACAACTCTAGCAGAGGCCATAGCACCCACAAAAAAGCAGACTAGTTAGTTAGCTTCCAATTGTCTCCTCTAAAACAGGCCTTGCTGCACAAAATCGTCTTTCAAGACTGAGGAGGTCCTGTCTGTCTGAAACTAGGTCATTTGCAGAATTATTCACACAGGGAAGCCTCATAGGTTACAACTGTCCTTCATAAAGTCACCTAGAATTGCTAAGCAAACCGGCAAAACATATAAATCTCATATACTTAAAAGAGAATTTTAAAAATATTGTACTGGCCTCACCTTGTCAAAGGGTGATAACCCCTTGATTCTTGCTCGAAAATACCCAGCAGCCACCAACAGTTCCAAGATTTCAGTCAACTTGATGTTTTGTTCCTCATCTTCTCTTGTTTCAACCTGACAAACAAGCACCAAAACACTAATTCACCTTTTCTCATTCATTTGAAAAGTATTTTCCAAGCCTAACCTTGGCACAGACCACGTATCAGGGAAAACCTGCCTTCCATTAGCAACTTGGTTGTTAATTTTTGAAAGGCATTAAAGAAACAGGTAACACACTTATTTCTACATGGACTTAACACCACATATTTTCAACCAGTTAAATACTTTAATCTGCTTTTGCTATTCAAATTCCTGGTCCTCTGCTTGCCTCCAGCTACTGACATTGTCCCGTTGCCATAAGCCAGTTAATTTATTCTCCATTTCAAACATTTCTTTCAATTTCAGGGTTCATAAAATCATACACCTCAACGTAACCTCTGTTCAGCCAAAATCAGGACACGCTTCTCTAATCCTTGTACAAAAACAGAAGAGGACACTCATGGAATTCCACTTTTTGGGCACTGCAATTTCAAAGCACAGCAGTAACAAAAGTGAACTGGGACGGGCAGCCCGGACAGCCTCAGTGCCCCAAAGCCTCACCAGCACAGCCAGCCCGTCCCAGGGCTTTTGTGCCCACTTTACAGGGTGAAACCCCACAGCTCCGGGGATACACGTGATTTCCTAGAGGCACAGAGCTCCCGAACACCTCGGCCCTAGGCCGGAGAGGTGGTAACAGGGCTCCAGGTGTGCCCCGAGGGGCTGCAGGCACCCACCTGCACACCCTTCCCACCTCCAGTGCTCCGGGCACCCTGCTCCTCTCCGCCCCCTCCCGCGGCACCTGGCGAGCCGGGCGGGCAGAGGGGACACGGGAAGGCGATGGTGCACCGAGGGTGACTCACACAGCGCTGCCGGCAGCCCCACAGGCCTCCCCGCGCCCCCCGCGCCCGGCCCGCTGCGCGGCACCGAGCCCCGCGCTCCCGCCGAGGGCCGGCAACCAGGGGAAGGAGCAGGCGGGGATCCCGGGGTCGCCGGTACAGCGGGGCCGGAGGAACAGCGGCCGCGCCTCGGCNCGGGTTCCCCCGCCCCCGCTCAATGGTTCGCCCGCACCCTCCTTGCGTACTAGCGCATCCGGGCCGTGCCATTCGCGGCCGAGGGGTGCCGGGGAAGGAGGGCGGCGGCTCATGTGACTGACCGGCTGCGCGGAGCGCAACGGCCGCGGCCCCGCCCGCGGGCTGCGCCCTTGGGGGCGCCCCCGGGTGCCCCCGTGCCCGCGGCCCCTCAGAGCGCGGCTCCTCCCCGCCGGGCCCGGGCGCTTCCCCTGTGCGGCGCTGCCCTTCGCCCGCCGCTGGTTCCTCCTGCTTTTCCTTTTACAAGGGGTCCTGAGGCCTCCCCCGGCATGGAGGACAAGTTACTGAGTGCTCTGTCTGCGAGGCGCCTCACGGCCGCTCATGCCCCGCTGGGCGCTGACACTTCTCGTTGCCAGCTGTGTTTCCTTTGGTGACCTAACAGCTGAAGTGGGGTTTAATTCTGATTTTTCTCCCCTGCACACAGGTCACAGAATCACTGAATCAATGAGATTGGAAAAGACCTCTGAGATCAGCAGGTCCAGCATTGAATTCCACCATGCCAACTGGACCATGGCACCAAGGGCCACGTCCAGGCTTTCCTTAAACACTTCCAGGGACGGTGGCTCCACCACTTCCCATAGCAGCTCGTTCCAATGTTTAACCATGCTTTCTGTGAAGAAATTTTTGCTAATACCCAACCTAAACCACCCCTGGAACAGCTTATGTGCTCCCATCCTGTCGCTGGTTGCCTGGGAGCAGAGCCTGACCCCCGCCTGGCTGCACCCTCCGGCCAGGGACTGTAGAGAGTGAAAAGTTCACCCCCGAGCCTCCTCCAGGCTAAACATTCCCCAATCCCTCGGCTGCTGCTGATCAGATTTGTGCTCCAGTCCCACAGCAGGAAACCGCCACTGTCTGTGCTGGCTCTGGCTCATTCATGGCAGGTCATGGGGCTGTGTCTGAGCGTGCCCTGGTGGGCAGCTGGATGTGCTGGAGCCTGGCCTCCCATCCCGGGTCTGGCAGCAGACCCTGCAGAGTGATGGCTGTGCTGGGGTCTGGATTGCCAACACAAGCTGGATTTGTGAATAAAATCACACCAATGCACAGGGATTTGATGGGCTGAAGAGCCTGATAGCAAACCATGGCAGCATTTCATGGGTAGCATTCTTGTTGGTGAAGGCTTTGGAAATACCTGTCAGGGGTGTCTTTTCAAGTCTGTCACAGGTATTCTGTTTCCAGACTCTTTACCACACACAGAATATTAAAAAAAATAACCTTGCACTCAGCTGTGGCTGGAAGCATCTCAATAAGGTGAAGGAACAGGAGTCCAGCAATCCCATCCTTTGGAGGGCAGCAGAGCATACATGAGCCAGCCCATTCTGACAGCTGCCCTGACAGAGTAATAATAATAATAATAATAATAATAATAATAATAATAGCAAAAATAGGCCAGACCAGCTCAGGCCATGCACTGGTGTAACCACAGGCCACATCTTAATTAGAGCTGCAGAACACTGTTCCACAGCCCCAGAGGCTAATGTGGTGACAACAGCTTTTTGTGTTTTGTCTGCCTTCTCCTCACAGAGAACAGTATGGCTCTAATTTGACTGCCATGCTGAGGAAGACTGAAGCCCACAAAAAGCAGGGACAGAGAAGGGTTGAAACAGAAGAGTGTTAGGAAAGGATGTAAATGACCTTCAGATGCAGTAGCAAGTGTGGGTTGTAAGGTAACTGTTGAGAAGAAGCATCAACTTTCATCACATCAAATGATGTGATGGTATTTGAAGAAACGTCAAATACCAATTAGTTTTCAAAAGAGTCCCAAGAAGGATACTATCTAAAAAAGAAAAAGCTCATTTCCTTCAGATTTTTAGATTTTGTGCTTGCAAATCTCTAGCAGATTCAATTTAAGTTTAGTTTTCCCATTCCCTATTTTATTTTGATCTGTGAAGGTAAGTGAGGTCTAGTTCTTAGTGCAGAAGGATTTCAACAATCCTGTCTTGATTTTTCTATTTCATTAACCTTGATCTCACAAAGCTAAGGTAAAAAGCTTCCTCATTTTTTTATAAAGCTGTTGATTCATTTTGCTGCTCAGCCTGGATTTATGACAACATTAAACTCAGTCACCACTGAAAATGTAGTGGTAGGTCTCACTGTATCTTTTAGCCCATATTTGTTTCTTCTTGTAATAAGAATAAAAATGTGAGATGGAGCTGTAACAGCAACAGCAAGGGCTCCACTGTTGGTAGAGCAGACACAGTTAAATAAACAAAGTAACTTAAGTAACTTTCCAATGCTCTCTATTCTGAGGAGGCCTAAAAGAGATTTATTTTCATTATGCCTGATAGATAAAATAAAGTACGTATAACTTCCTGTGCAATGGTCCTTTGTACAGCATCTTCTTGTTAGGGTGCAACAATCTTTTAAGGATATCATAAAACAAAGTGTCATGGACAAATCTCGGAGTAAATGGAAAGGATCTCAGTGATAGCATCAGGCCATGGACCTTGGTACTACCATGACTGCATCTTCCCACTTGGATTCCTACTTACAAGAGGAGCTGAAGCCACTTGTGGGGAACTAAGCCCAAGCCTTCAAAACTCAGTATCAGATTTTGCATTGTTTTCTGTGGCTCATATCTTGGGTGGGCTCTTTCTTCAACCCATTTTGTTGCCTGGCAGTCTCAGCACAGAGATCACTTTTATCCTGATCTCTAATGAAATTATTCCTGTGATGAAGGTTTTCATCCAGGTTTCTGGAATCAGCATACTGCTGTCTACAGCATTTTCCTCTGCATGCATTTACTCCTTTAATTTATTGTCTTGGTCGTATCCCATCTCCTTACAATTACTCAGTTCCCCTTCATCTCTTTCCTGAGATATAGTAGGAATAGAGAACCATTCAGTGGGCAATTGCAAATTCCCAGTTATTGTCAGTAGAAGTGAGACTGTGCACTGTGAAATGAAAAAGTCACAGACCTGTTACAGTAGCCACTGTGTTAGGGGTTGCAGCAGACCACTGCATCCCATCAAACCCGATGATATTATTTGCAAGGTATTGGGCCCTTTCAGCATTCACATATAAGAGGAAATAGTGGAATTTTAAACATGCTCACTGTCGTACCCACGGGTGACATTTAGAAGGTCCAGTCTAGCCAAGGTCCTGTTAAGTCTCTCCTCTGAACAATTCCTATTTTCAGCACTTAATAGTTTAAAACATACAAGCAGACAAGAAGACATTTTTTTCTTGAAAATTATGTCCGTGTCATTTCTAATATTGTTCTGTAAGATTGGCTAAGATTGGCAATATAAACATTTTTAGCTCACTTACTTGGAAAAGGAAAGACTGTGGCCTGTGGAATTTGTAGAAGAAAAGGTAATCTGATAGTGGAACTACTGAGATTCTAGTAAGAAAAAGAATCACAACTCCCTCATGGTCTACATGACAGAAGTTGACAGAATTAGTGGCTGGTCCTCTCTACAATTTCATCTGTGCCAGGTCTACAAGTCTGCCTGGAGAGTAATGAGAATACTATAACTAAGTATCTGACAAATACTAAATTTTTTACCAGACTTCTCTTTCTGCAGCATCATGATTTGGATCACATGTCTCAAAGATTGTGGTCAGGATATGCAAATAGCCAATAATTTTGGGTATTTCGATTTTTGAGAGGCTGGATTTTCAGAGAGTGATACTGCACCCTCTTAAATCAGGCTACTGAGGAGTTTCTCAGTTTCTATGTAGGTGCATTGCAAAGTCCAGGCAAGGACAGGCTCTTTGACACAGAGCAGTCACGCATAGAGAGGTTTGTCTGGGACAGTGCCTTTGCACATCCTCTCTTCTGAAAGTCTCAAGTTGTCTGTAGCTGTTGTGTTCAAAAGAAATTAATCTCCAGAAGAATGAAGTAGGTCTTTCTAACTCACGTATCATCCATGGAACAACTAATTAAATCTGATTCACTGAGCTTCGACCTGAGAAGGAACAAACAAAATGAGAACCTCTGCACTGTAAGTGCATCACAGACTCCTTGTTTTGGGCCAGGATATTAAATTTCAGATCACAGCTCTGTGATGCTCACACCGTGAAGCATCACACATTTTTATATTTAGACTGAGCAAATCTGATATGGAATTGTTGGAAAACAAAATGCCTAGGTAGCTATAATGTATTTGTGAAAGTTAAAACTTCTCCAAACAGAATCACTAATAGGATTTACTTGATGTTCAAAGAATAACAGACTACAGGTCGTTGGATTACTGATTTACAAATCCTTACAGAGGCGCAGAGAGGTGTATATTTTCACTGTGGCATTCTTAGGCAAAATATATGGATTTAGACTTTACCTTCTACATGCCATAATACTATGACACATCCTTCACTTAAAATAGTTGTAAGAATGAACAGCTTATTTCCCAATGGAGTGAGAGAGTCTGGAACAGTAACAGATTTCTCACAGGTACACCTCAGTCCCAAGAGAATGATGATCTAAGATGGAGAAGTGTTTTTGGCTTTTCTTCTTCCACGTTGACTGTTTGAAAGAGAATTGAAAAGGTAGACAAGTGGTAAAAGAAGCAAGATAAAATATCAGTGATGTGGAGGTAAAAAAGACAGAACTGTAGAGATTTGAGGTGAGCATTGGAAATGTAACCTTGGACAGAGATAAGCAAAAAGGAAAATAGCCTGCTGAAAAAAATGGCTGCACTCCATTTGGATAGACATCCAGTTTAACTTCAGTAATTTATACATGTGTACATTTTGAAATGAAACAGTCCCACCGAGCAATGTTTTTTAGGAATTTTAGCCTGACACAACTTAACCCTATATGAAAAGCAAACCTTGCTGCCATTCACTACTGCTCCCTCCATCTTCAGACTGCTTCTAAGCAGAGGATTCTGGCGTAATCCAAAACTGCCAGTAGAACCACGTGTCTTTTAAAGAATGAAATCTTGCTTGCACACAGGCAGATACTTTGACAAGTGGTGGAAGAGCCCCCTCTGGTGACAGCAGGCACACCGCTCTGTTCTGCTGCCAGCAGGAAACCATTCCTGGAGTACGGGCTGTGCTCTGGAAAGCCGCCTCGAGGTGGTTCAATATGTTTTAATTCATTATTCACTTATACATGAGGAGTACAAGAGTGAGCGTCCTGAAAACAAATCAGGGATGACAGTGACCTTACTTCTGTCCCTTAAATCATGGAGTTCTTGTAATTTGAGTCAAACATTTTCTGAATTGTTCTGAGACATTTTTTAGGAGGCTTTAGAGCAGGTTTTATGGGCACCATGAAATGCAGTCCCAAGTTTTATTGCACTGGACAGTTCAAGGCTTTTCAGAGTGTGATCCAAGTATTTTCTTACAGTGTTCAAGAAACTTGGCTGAACTGTCTTTTCAAAGATTTTCCACAGAAGCAATTAAGAAAAATGAATTACCTTTTGCTGTTCTAGCTATTCAGAGGTAAGGAAAAAGGATGGATCTTAACCTATTATTTGCAAATCATAGCTCATTTCAGCACAAATAGAACCCAAATATGCTAACAAATAAAATACATTATTTTTCTGAGTGGGTTCTTCTTCTCAATGCTGATGGCACCCATTTCATTAAAATTCAATGACAAGCTAATGTGAGCTTCGTTAGGAGTTAATAAAAGCAGTTAGTGTTTATAATAACTTTAGGAAACAATTTCTGGAATTTTAGTCTGCAAAGAACTGGTTTTCTAAGGCTGGGGTTTGTGCAGACTGATTCTCTCACATTTCGAAAGCTGTGCAAAGCCTCTAAACATCAGGGAACCATGCCAAAAACTAAGTAAAGGTCAAAAATGTTGAAACCATGGAAGTTCTTAACTGTAATTAACTCAACTATGTAATTCATGAAAAAATGGTCATGTAATTACCAAATAAATTTTTAATTTATCATATGAATCTGGTCCACATAATACTGATTTAATCTTTTATTTAGTAAGAATAATACAACGTTACATCTCCAAAGTGTAAAGATAATCAACAGAACAGCACCTAGCATAAAACTGAGTAGCATGTCTGAATAAGTCAGCACAGAGCATCTCATGATTACCATGAAAATTATATGTTGTGCTTCATCCCAGCATCTCACAACAGTGGGATGAAAAATCTTCTGAAAAAAAAACCAACATTGTTTCTTAATTAAAACAGAGACTTCCACCTAATCCCTTGATTCTGGGAGCTGGGCTCCCATAAACAAGCATCAAATATTGCAAGGCTCATAATAAAAATAAGAATTGTCAATGCCTTATTATGCAACTTCACATCCTTTATGCAGGGCCACTCAGGAGAAAGATTTAAGATTGTCAGCATTTTCCTTATCAGTCACCTCAAAAGCAGCAGCATGGCTGACTCCAGTGACTGTGTTGGATATTTTTACAGTTCAAGGCTAATGAAGTCTTTTGTTGTAGAATTCTCCTAGCAATTTCTCCACTGTCTCCAGTAGTTCATATCCCTGTGATTTTCAAAGGCTGGAAGTAATATGTTTGGAGTTACACTGCTTATCTCCAAACAGTGCCCCCTTGCCAGGAACTATGCCTTCTAGAAACAAGGTGGAAAAGAATGCCTTGTAACTTCCATGACTTTTGAAATTAGGAGGCAAGTTCCTACAGCTACACAAACACCTGGGGTATGCCATATGCTGTCCAGCACAGCTTGGAATAGCTGTTAAAGCCACAGCTCATTCACAAAGAAGTGTTAAAAAATCCAGCAAGCTCTGCTGCTCATTGCTGCTGCTTTCTTTCTTGGGATCCGTGTTAGTTTTACTCACTCTAAGAAGTAGACATGCAGCTACATCCTGTTTCCTAAATCTGTCTCTGCGAGGGAATATAACCTCTTCCAGCTTCCCATCTCTTGGCCCTGTTCTGACAACTTACCATACTCCAGGCTGTGATATCCTGTGGTTGTAGAGATGTGTTGCTTCTCTTATTCAGACTTTTTTTAAACTAAAAAGCCATGCCAAACTCTTCATTTCCTACAGATGAACTCAGCAGAAATTACTTCCTTCCACTTTGGGAAGCCTGGGGCTGGTGGGAAGCTGAGCAATGAGCACACACACAGCATGAGCCATGGGGAGCAGAAATGACTGAATCCAGGATCTGCTTCTAGGGTGGAGATGAAGTTGCTCCCATTAATTCAGGGACTATAACTTCCACCAAAGGAATAATTAACCTTTTACCTTGCCTACTGTTCTACTAAGCTTAAAGCCACTTCTCTGTCTTCATCTCTTCTGCTGAAACTGTCTCCCAGTTCCCTTTTTACTGCAGATTTAAAGAAAAATCTGACAGTGCATTTTCTTTTTGTCAGTCTTTGCTTCCCTAACTGGCTGTCGTCTAGTCAATCCATCGACTATACTCTTCCCTTTGTGCAGCCAAAAAAAATCCTGCAATTTTTTGATTCAGAAAGTAGGATGAATTGAGTGCATATGCTCTATCAGAACATCACATCAGGATTCGCCTGCCTTTATTTCTGGAAGTGTGTATGAAGTGAAGCAGCATGTTTCACAGTGGCTCAGAGAAAACAGATCTGTGCTGGTCTGTGAGAGACAGAACAGCCAAGCCTGCTTTCAGGAAGACAAAGTGAACTGGGAGTTCCAAAGTGAGAAGGACAGCAGTGGCTTTTGTGCCATGCAGTAAGTCAGAACTACCAAGTACCAGTAATTTTCCATGAACTTGCCAACACGCAGAATTTCAAATGTTGAGCCTGTTCTGAAGAGATTTTATTTCATGAAGTCTGCCTCCACATATGCTGGGTGGTTGTGTAGAAGAGCGGATGTTATCAGGAGAGCAGCCATTTGTTTCGTAGGAGAAACTGAGGAAACAAAGAAATGCATGGGAAAGGGTTAGAGTCAGAACAAGTATTTAAAATATTTTATGGAGAAATAAAGCATAAAGGAAAAAAAAAACAACATCTCTGACCTTAGACCACGGTCAACTCTAGTCCAACTTTTTTGCGAAGTGTTTTATATAACTCTTTCATTTTCAGAGTCTTTTGTTCCTTGTCTCATACTGAGGTTTTTCAGGAGTTTTGGACATGAGTTTGACTGTCACTACATTCTGCCCACTAGAACACACTCCTGTGCTAACAGGTTACCAAATGCTGGACATGACTTTTTCACATCCATCTTGTTACCCTGAGGGATGTTGTTCTACTAAGGAACCAGCACGCTGGTGTTCCATTCTGATGCTTCTTCAATGAACTCCATATAAAATTCACCCCATTTATAAGGCAGAATAAATTTTTCCTAACTGCCAAATCTGCACTTTACACAGTTACCCGAAACTTGAGCTACATTTTTTTCCACCATATAGTTCATAACTTAGCTTTGATGGCAACAGAGATTCTGAGATCAGGACCGAAATGCAATTTTATTGTTTGGACTTAAGAGGACATAGAGTATATCTTGATTTTTCTATAGCTGTACTGATTATCAGCCCTTTTAGTAATTAAAATAAAAAAAAAAAAAATCAGAAAAGCAAGGAGATTGAAAGCATTGCCATGAGGAAAGATTTAATACCCGAGTAGTAAACTGCCACTGACAAGAGCCTATTCTTGACATTGCAAAGTAAAAGTGTACTGTTCGTAATATATGTGTATAACTGTAATATCATTTACCTTTCAAGGCCATTAGATTAACTATATAAACACAACATCTATGTTAATCTTCAAATATCACTTTATCTTCCACTGTAATTTTGCTGGCAGTCTCATCCAAAGCCTGCTGTGGTCAAAGGAAAGTTTTGTTGTTTTGTATTGAATCAGGCCAAATAATTAAGTCATTCAGTCAAAGCTGGAAACACGTACATAGGAAGGAATAGAAAATGTCATACTTTTACAGACTTCCTATCTCTAACTGCACCCATCAGTAGCAGAATATGTTCCACTTTTGCTATCTTTTTCCATAAGCAAACTATTTTTTAAATTCATAGCCTAAATATACATAGGTATTTCTGGGATTTTTTTTTGAGTGGGTGCCGTTTAGTTGGTTGAGTGAATTTTTAATTTTTTTTCCTGGATGCAACCCACTATCCACACTGAGTGTTACTTGTTAGATGCAGTGAAAATACCAGAATCAAGTAACTAGACTGGAAGGAACTTCCTGACATACGGAATGACAAGAGCTGATGATCCATCTGCTCCAGTGCTCTCTCCCTGATAAACTGATGGTACTTCCACTGCACAAAATGAGAGATGTTATAATTGCTGATTACTTTTCAAGCCCTTATTCTATGTTCTTTTAAGCTGGGTGGAAAAGATGCGATTTTTCAGGATCTGTTTGAAGGAACACAGGGCAATAGTGCTGGTAAAAAGAACATGAGCAAAAGTGGAAGATGCAGAAGGAAAATGTGCCCATAGAATGCTGGCATTACTTAGGTTGGTGTTGCTGGAATCTTCACAAGGTGTGACAGGGTTAAAACACTCCCTTGGATAAGGTAAGGATTCACAAGAGACAAAATTTATGAACAACTATTTCCTTCCTGTCCTTTATAACACAGTAAAATTGTGTAAGAGTTGGAAGTGCTTTGGCAAGCCATACCTGGGCACATCACAGCTATTTCCCAGGTCTGCAGGCCAGGTTCTCTTCCTTAACAGCAGATGGCAGTGAAGTTAAAGAAATGAGTGGAAATAAGTCGAGGAAATAGGTTTTGCCTGGTGGCTGGTGTTGCTGCAGATAGCTCAGAGAGCTCTGGGCATATTGAGACAGTGCAAGGTTCATTTCCAATGCACAGATCTCCTGTAGCACATTCACGAGGCAGAAGATATTAATTCATCTATAACTGTTTGTAGTCCAAGTCATGTTTATTTTGTTTGTGATGTCTTTGGTGACAGAAACAGTAGAACAGATAGAATCTGTTATAATTTCTTTCTTACGTCCCTCTTTCATACATTTAAAATCTATGCATATCTGAACAGATGAGGATGAAGCTCATTCTCAAGTGAGTAAACTTTTACTCTTTATTATGTGTTTTGTACTTCCTCTGAGATGATGGAGATACAGCACCATGGGGTGCTTTAAAACTTTCATATTGCCAATTATTTGTTGCTGCCAAAAAGCTGTGTGAAAGGGTGATTAAGGCCACAAGAACAGAGACTGAGAGTAAACCTTTACAGTCTTACCTTACACTTTAAATTAGTCTCATTTCTGGTGGCAGGATTTTGTTTTCCAATTTCTATCAGGCAAATGATGGAGCTGTCAGTACAGATATTTGATTGCAATTTCTATGTTCTTTGCCTAAAGTGAAAAGGGGATGCAAAGATGTTAGGGATATCTACATAATGTCATTAATAGCTTAGTTCCATGGCAGTGTCATGAAAAAACCATGCTTGTGTGGTCTGTGATTTCCAGTCAGATGCTAGACCATCAAATAGAGCACCTATTTCCCTTATTTATTGCTCAGTGCTCAATCCACCTGAGGAAACCCAGGAGGAGTCTCCCTCCTTCACATACCGGGGTAATCACTCAATCCTGCAGGATTATGCAAAGCACTGAGGAGTGCCTTGAATATGTACCTTGAAGGCCCAGAACTTCATTTCAGAACTCCTTCAAGACAAAGCAAGCTCTGGGTGAAGCCTCAGCCGTTCTCAGGGCTGGCCTGAGTGTCACTACTTGGACAGCAGGAGGAGAGGAACCAGAGGAACCTTTCTTGCTCTGCTCTTTTGGATCACTAATGCAATACAGACTGGGACTCTGCAGTCCTGTTCTTGAGAGAGGTGCCAGGCCAGTAGAACTGCTCAGAGAAGAGAGGGCTGCTCTCAGGAGTTTGATGGTTTGATGCCTTATTGTGGCATCCATAACATATATTCTCTTTTCAAGCTCATATTCACACATCCTATAGTCTCAATATGCTTTTAATCTTCCTGTTGTATTAAAACTTTTAGTTAAAAAATTCACATGACACCCCAGCAGATATATTTATAACAAGCAAGGGCACAGGTCTCAATCACTTGTGAAGAAGCAGCCCTTCATAATCTGTCAGTCAATCCATGCACAAAATGCACGGAGCATCAATTTCTTTTTACGGTATTCACTGTGACTTATGTATCTGCCAATAAATCTCAAATACAGGTCAAAGAATATGCAGCTCAAGTAGATCTATAAATGTAGCAGAAAAGCTTCACTAACTACCTCAGATTGCCAAAGCTGAGGTCATTTCCTTGTTGTGAAAAATATTGAGTCCATAAATTATTTTTATCACCTCTGGGGCAATGCAAACAGTTTCCCACAGATGCTGAAAGTATGATATGTTTTTTATTTTATATCAGAACACACTTTTACACAGGTCTTAAAATACAAGGTCCAAGATTCTGCTTGTGCTTTAAGGCCCCAATTCAGCAACATATTAAAACAGATGCTTCAGGTCCTGACATCAAACACGTGCCAAAGTGCTTTGTTGCATAGTCACAAATTGCTGAATTGGAGCCTAAAGACTAAATCTTTTTCCCATGAAATTCTGGATTTACCTTCTGTTTTCCTTCAAGGAAAACAAGGCATTTATTCAAACATAATATAATAAACGTTCAAAAATGCTTGTCTTTCAGAGCTCACTGGGTGAGCCATAGCTCTGGAAGTAAATTTTGGATAAAAATTGATGTAGTTTTTTTTACAACAGTGTAACTGGTGTTTACATAAGATTTAGTTAGTTTATTTCCACAAAGAAAATAAAAATACTTTGAAATGTGACGACATAAGCATGAATGGTGAACGTCCTACAGAGAACTTTGGAGAAAACACCACTGAATTAACTTACAGTACATTTGTTAAACATGAGCAGCTCTAATAATGACATTTCATTTAACAATGCCCTTTGTCTTTTCAGTTCATCAGTTACCTATTTCAGTAATGAACTGCAGTCATACCATTCTGATTTTCTCCTAATGTAAAGGCTGAGATCACTTCACTTGCAGTGAAGCGTGATGCTATTATTCTGTTTGTGGCTTAGGAAAAAAGCTATAGAATATATCACAATTGCAATTGGCTAACAAATATTAAAGTCTGTGATCAGTAAGGATACCAGTAACTTTGTTTAGCTATTAATGGAAATAAGTAAAATTTTAAAAAATAGACAGAAATGGTTGAAAATGCTCAGGATATCTATTTCATGAGCAGAGGAGCAAGTATTCATCTGGGAAAAAAATGAGCCGCGCATTAAACGTTATTTTAATTTTTTATCAAGAATCCATGCATAGAACTTAACTGCAACATTTTCAGATAGGATGGATGTTCTCAGTTGCAAAAATAAAATGGAGTTGCCTGCCCTATTTAAGAAGGATTTTCTAAAGAACTAGAAGAAGTCAGATTAAGTGGCTAATATCCCACTTTGCACTATGTAAACATGAGATAAAAAATATCGTAGGTCTACTTGATATGATCCATAAGTCTTACAAGGGGTAATGGAGCTTACTTTTACTCATTTGCCTACCTCTTTTTTTGGGTTTCTTGGATTTCAAAAGCTTTTTTTTTTTTTTTTTTTTTTTTTTTTGCAGCTGCAAGAGAGATATTTTACCTAGGCTGCTGTTTTCACTTTTCTATTCACCGTGATCCATTCAAAATATTTTCAGAGCTCACCCAAAACATTTAATTAGCAGCCAGTGGTGTCCAGCGTTTCATAATCTTTTCCCAACTGAACCAAATCTGCACAATTTACAATAGATCTTTGGAAAACTGCTTTTTACTGTGTGCTGCATCTATAGATCTCTCTCAATTACCCACAGTAAATTTAGGCATTGTACAAGAGCAAATTTTACAGTCCATGAAGAGATGAAGTGAAATCTAGATGAAATTCATTGTGACAGATTCTCAGTTAGAGCCCTGATGTGTCTGTATTACAGAAGATAGACATTCTATTAGCATGGAAGCTCCCATAATGGACTGTGAATCATTTCAGGTAATAGAGATGCCAACTGGAATGACTGAAAAGCACTATTGAATTCCATTAGAGCTCTTTGTTTTTAAATCAGTCATTTCTTTGTGAATATCCAACTATATACTTCTTGACCTTAGCTGAGAGTAATAATTGTGAACTAATATTACAAAACATTAATCTGAGTTACTGTTCAATTAATGTTTCTGTTTGAGGGTTATTTTTATGCTGCAAATGTGAAGGAGACTGTGGCTTGTATTACAAATATGTATTTGGACTTGAGCTAGTACAAAATGCAATTTTCACTTATATTTCTCTCTCCACTGTATTCAGTCTCATCTCATTAGCTATAAACAGACTCAGGTATTGGCTTTTCTTTTTCCATGTCATCCTACCAGAATAAAATAACTATAATCAACAAATCTATAAAGATAAACATTTTTATAAGAGATGCCACAAATAGTCTTCTTTCATTTCGGTGCTTGGTTAATTATCAGCAAAATAACTAACACCATATCCTGTTACCCAAACAGCCCCACCTTATCTATCAATCATGTATGATTTATCAGACTTGATAATTGCTTGGATAATTAACACAGAATTTAGGTTTATTCAGTCTGCTGAAACCTCAGAAATGCCTGCATAATTGCCATTTGTGTAGTAGATGAAGTTATGAATAATTCTTTTTCACATAAATATGGAGGCTGGATTGCAGGCAGCACAATTTCCTCACCCATAGCTATTAATGCAGATATTATGTCATACAAGTGCTATGGTATTGTCACATGTTAACTATATGTATATAGTTAAAGTAATTAAAATGAAAATCAAGGGAAAACCTTTGCCTTTGTTTGTAGGCACTGCATGCTTCTCTCGTGAAGAAGTACAGAAGGAGAATGAAGGAAAATTAGTCTGCTCAGTACAGAAGCAACCAGATTTGAATCCCTGTAATATTCACACATAAATCCTTTGGGAAGCCTTTAAAGAGAGTAGGTTCTGTATCTTCTGTCTACGATCATCTATTTTCACATCAGAATGAGCAACATTATCCTTATATACCAGAGTTTCTGTGTCTACAGCTTGAAAATGAGCCTCTCCTTACTGTTGTAATGACAGGTGTAAGATTAACTTTGTTAGGTGTCTAGCCACTCATGCAAACTAAATTAAATTAATGGAACAAATTTCTCTCATAATTAAGATAAAAATTCATGT
Organism: Buphagus erythrorhynchus; assembly: GCA_013400855.1. NCBI lineage: Eukaryota > Metazoa > Chordata > Aves > Passeriformes > Sturnidae > Buphagus > Buphagus erythrorhynchus. Next base: position 88,149 of record VZTT01027123.1, on the reverse strand, counting down.
CAGCTGTAACCTTGCTGTACACTAATTATATACAAATGATTTATCATCTGCTTCGCCCAGAATATTAATCCTCAACTCATTGATAACTGCAGCCAGTGTTAAGAGATGAGAGTTGATTAACTATGACAGATTGGGCAACCACAGTACCAAGTGCCTGAATAACCAGTGAAACCAATAATATTCAAATAGCACTTCGTATTTAAAAATGCATTCCCATGGAAACAGATGCATGTTTAATGAGGGATAAGGAGATTATTTCAATAATGACTGATATTGGAAGAGTGGGCAGAACTAATCAATAATAATTAAGTCCTTGGCCTGGATAAGATATGGTTTTATAAAGCAGGTTATGTACACATTAGTGAGGTACTAGTTCAGGCCATGTTACCTATAATGTCTTCATGTATTGCTGTTGGTTATTTCTTTTCCTACTGCAGCAGTGAGGTGAAACCAGCATAAGCAGATATTGCAGAGTTTACAGAAGTTAAAAAGTCTACAGTTTAGTCTTGGATCCCACCAGCTCCAATAAAAAGAAGAAACTGATGCCACCAACTGTCCTTTGAAAGTCAACTCCTGCAGTAATTCTGCTTTGGGAAGTTTCTTTATAAAAATGTCATTCTACAAAAAACCCCAAACAACACTTGAAGCATCATCTGTTCAGCAGGACACTCATTCATCTCTTGGAATATGATGTTGTACTTTTAGTTAAAATAAAAATTGTTAAAATTAACTTGTAAACATTTAAAAAGTTATTATTTTTTAATAGGTGATCCATATTTTGGGAAGATTGTTAGCTAATAACGTATACTTTGATGAATAAAAAGAATAGCAAAATTGCAGACATTTCGAAGATTTTCAAGTTAGGTCTTGGGCCTTTTTAGTACTAATTCTGTCTCCCCAGGACAGCTTTTTTAAACTAATTGCTCATTGAGGCTCCAAGAATCCCTGTCAGAAAGAAGAAAAAACCCAGTCTTGTTCCTAAGCACTAATAAGGCACAACCAGCCAGCTGGATGAACTAAGTAATATTGCTGTAAATTAATTACTTTCATGAAAAGCTGCTGTGTCTGAAGACAAGTTTTGTATGAGAAGGAAATTTAAATACTAATGTAAAACCGAAGACAATTGCAAAATCAACACAGAGCATGAACCTGTTATTCCCAGTGGCCAGGTGGGATAAGCCCTGTGAAACCTGCAGGGATGGACAGCCTGGTCTGCAGGGAATGTAGTGCTGGCAGAGAGCTGGGGACAGGTCCCCAGAGCTGCCCCCCTACCCAGGCACTGCAGCCATAGCTCAGGCTTTCCTGTTCACCAGCCTGGTTCCATTCTGACACAAAGGAAAAATCCAGGAAATTGGCTCCTATCCTATGGCTGCTCAGGGCCTGGGTTCATGAGAGCCAAGCTTTCTCTGTCTGCTCATTTGTAGTACAGGGACAGCAACTCCTTTGGAACTGAGTGGCCTATTTCACATAGGCTACACCAGGATTATGTCTTAAATGAGAATTTGAGCCCTTTCCTCTGCTCCCACATTCCTTAACACCCACTCAGCCTCTTACTGAACACAGGTAGCTCCAAAGCTTGGCTTGGATAACAATTTGAGCTCCTGCTGGGGATTGTAGAGCCAGCTGAATGTCAGCCTCAGCAGGGACAGGCTGGACACAGCAGATGGTGTGGTGCTGCAGGTTTGGCTGTGCTTTGTGCTGACTCTGTAGGCTGGTACTGAGCACACAAACTAGGCTGGCCTCTAGAAACACCCAGCATTGCTCCCAGCCCAGCTTCAGCTGCCAGGAGAACCCAAACACCAGAGCCCAGCCATCCCAGCACCAGAACTCTCAACATGTGGGTGTAGACTCAGCCTCTCAAACAGTATTTGAATCAGCATCCTAGGAAGCAAATATTCTATTTCATTATAATGGTCCTTTTCAGCCTCCTGTCCCATGAGGGACTTTCGTTTTTTCTTTTTTTTTTTTTACACTTGTCTTACATGCTTCAAAAGACATTGAAGTTCCACTTAAATGAAAAAGAAAATGTGAACTTTATGGGAAATAAAAAATTCAAACATTTCTTTCTCTACATTTCTAGCTATTTCAGGGCTAATTGCCTTTGAATTTGTAAATGCAGATAATGAGAAGAATCCTATGTATATGGAATTGAAGAGAATATATGCAGAGCAAGTCAAGTACTTGATATCCAATTTAACTTGGAGTTGGATATCAACTTTAAATAAGCAAAAAGGCCTTAAGTTTTTTTCATCATCTTATCCCTAGAGGGTACATATCTGCTATGAACCTAATCAGCTACAGAACACCATGGATCCTCTAATGAACATTCCTGTGGCAGAATAGAGATGGATCATCAGAACTGGAGGTCCAGTGTGGCGACCAGACACTGCCCCACACACTTCTACCAAGATTCAGTTGATGCAAAAGTTTGTGTGTAAACTGTTTTTCAGGTTTTTGGGATCACCACACAGAAGCAAATCACCAGCAAAATACTTTACAATGAAAGCATAGAAGAAATTCCTCATGTAAAATTACTTTTCTGAGCAATTGTAGTGACATGCAAACCATCACCTACCAAGGCTAACAGCACCTAGTAAGATGGTGAGCTAGACTTTGTCCACACCAAAGCCACGGCAGATGAGGCTGTACTGCAGCTCCCAGAATCACCCTTTGCAGCAAAGCAGCAGTTCCCATCAGTACAATGGTCCCATCCTACACTGTGGTCCTACTGCAAGTCCTACTGCTCTGGTGGTTGGAGTAAACAGCTGCCTGTCTTTCCAGAGCATATAACAGCCAATGGATCAACTTCAGGGGAAATGCCAGTGTGGAAGTTAGTGATGCTCTTTGCTTAGGAAAAGAAGTAAACTAGAAAGCAAGCACTAATTACAGAGAAGGCACGTGGTCATTTAGCACATCTTTTCCAGCAGAAGCACAGCACAGATTTGCAGCAAGAGTGTCTAAATGCAGCCTTCCAGGAATGGCTAAAATGGTTCTATATTGATTAGTGCTACTTTGGCTAATTGCTGGAGGTAGGAATGAGAAACCCCTGGTATTCCTCATTGCAGTTGGAGCTATAGCTGATAGACCTAAACTCTGCTCATGCTGATACAAATAATAGCACACCACCCTCAGTGGGGCTTCTCCAGTTTAACAGGCTCAAGGAGAAGCTGATGCAATAAATGGAGTGTCCTTGTCCTCAATCTCTTTTGCACACTGAATTATCTTGAGCACCTTCTGCCCTTTCCACTCAGAGTAAGAAGTGGGATTATGCTGCCTTGCCCAGCAGTATCACTTCATTCCATTGATCAGGCTCTGCAAACAATGCAATTATCTCAGAAGGGAATGCAGCAAGCTCTGGTTTTGCTACTTCCACTTATTACTGAGGAGCATCAAACTACCCAGCCATTTTCCTGCAGCCATCTTTAAAAAAGGCAATGATCTCAATGTGCTGCTAACATAATGAGGGCTGTGTGTGACAGAGCCATAGATACATTTTCTCACTACCCTAATGAGCAAAGTGACAGACAGTGAAACAGTTCACACTTGAGTAATTTTCTAGTCATCGGCAACTGCAGTGTTCATGGGAGCAGAAGCTGGAGAGAGGATGGTGAGCTGTACAATAAATACACACTGGCTCCATTGGCCAGAATAAGTTATCAACTAGGATAGAGGTCTTGGGGCAAAATCCCTTAGGAAATTCAAACAAAAAGAGTCAATTTAAGGCATCTCTAACAGTGCATTCAATTAAAATTAAATTTTAAATGTAGGATCAGCTGTTGGGCTGTTAGGCCACCTGCCCAAAGGAAGAAAAAAATTAGAGATGTAACGAACCTTTACTCCTGATGTCTGCAAGCTGCTTGTGAATCACTGAATAGTACCAGCTTCTCACAAGCCTCCATTCAGCACAAAGTCCAGCTCTCCTTTGTCTCCCACCCCAAGAAGGAAACCAGCAGCACGTAGCTCATTATCCATACTGACAGCAAGCATTTGTATGAAAAATGCTGTTCTTCTTACATTTTTAATGTACTGGCAACTTCTCCCAGTGAAACCATTATTTCTCAAAGGAATGTTACTATAAGCCAAGCCTTGGAACATCCACTGGCACAGGCTCCAGGATAGATTCCACAAGGAAACAGCAAAAGCCATTCAGAGCTCTGTAGTTCTCCAGGCACTGTTAGTGCCCCCAGCACCTCCCACTGCCTTGATGATCAAGTATAGAAGTGGAGAAGAGACAAAGCCCAGGTGCAAGGGAAGGAGCCATTTCCAAAGATGTGAAAACCAACTGGTCCAAGGAGAAGCATTTCACCTGCCAGTGGTGTGATCCAGGTCTTGAAGAGATGCCACACTAGTTCTTATCCCTCTTTGATCCCTCTCCTTGGATATTGCCATTTTTACCACTGATGAAATATGCCTACCTCTCTTCCTTCTTCTCTCCGATGAAGAGAGGAGACATTTGATGCTGCTGGGACAAATAAAGGAGCAGCTGCAGAGTCCACCTGTCTAATCCAAAGCTGTCCCCTGCAAACTGGCCTGACTCTAAGCAGAAGGGATGTCAGGAAATAAAGAGTCTTGTGGTTCCTCACCTGAATCCTTCTCCTGTGACCATTCCTGCCACACGTGGGAACCAACACGTGGGCAAAGGGACAAGTCCTGTTAACATTCTAACTGTGCTGCAATCTCTTCATGGAGAGCTATGGACATGCTTTAGAGGTGCAGCAATCAGGTGTGGCAGAGTTCATGCTGCCCTTCAGATCTGCTGCTGCTCCACAGGCAGCAGTGATCACTGCAACTCTTTCTTTGAGCTGCCCTGTGGGAGTTGGTTGATGCTCAAAATGCCTAAACTGCACCAGTCTCAGTCAGCTTCAGTCCATGGGGCTGCCTGGGCAAGTACAGGGGCTAAAGGGTGCATAAAAATACCTCCCAATGACCTCAGCAGCAATAGATGAGCCCTGGTGCCATTCAATCCTACCCTGCAAGAGGCTGGAGACAGCACATGTCTCAGGCTCTCCCACTGGGGGCAGAGCAGCTCCCTGGCAGAGCTCTTGCACAGTATTAGTTAGCTTAATTTTCCACTCAGTAACTTCTGCCCAGATTTTCAGGCTGAAGGACTTGCCAGGAGCCACCAGAGACACAGGTGCAGTTAGCCAGGAAGCAAACTCAAAGGTCTGGGCTCTGCTCCTCAGCATGGGCTGCTTGTCCAAAACCCATTAACCCAAACCCACTATGAGCTTGGCTGAACTGCTGTTTCGTCTGACATTTCTCCTTGCACATGTGGAAGAATCCCCTTGGCTTGTGAGAGAAAACCTGTGGTTCCGGAGGTGAATGGGCTCTCAGTCAGGTGCCTCTGTTCTACTGTATCAGCTTCTGCTTCCCTGGATCACCCAAGGCAGGGCATTTAAACACCACACTTGTCATGTTAGAAGAACCCAAAATTTATCCTAAAATGTTGTTGTCTCAGGTGGGGGTAAGCCAGTAAACACTGAGATCTTTTAAAATTAGGGAATTCAGCGCTTATCTCTCCCGGACTTTCACTGGGCTCAGCATTCAATTCCTTTAGGATATTTTAAAGATCCTTGTCTAGAAAAAGAAACTGGCATTTATGGGCACAGCACAAATATTAAACTACTTTGAATAACTCTCCATATGGAACTGCTCATGTGCAATAAAAATGGCAGTGTTTTCCAGTATAAATAATCACTCATTTCTTGAAATCATAAATCATTCACCTTTTGAATTATTTGGGTGTCAAGGGATAAACTATTAAATCTATATTTAGTATCTAACTCAAAGTCCTGCCTGGTCATCAAAAGTACTGCACACTCTTCAGCTGGGAGAATTTGTACATTGGATCCTTTGGACAAGAGTGCTTAAATTTGAACTTAAATGCTTACATTTAAAAACTCCACCCAACATTTAAGAGTACTGAAAATTAGTTAAAAGCTCTTTTAGGCATTTTCAAAAATTACACAGTGGAAGGTCTTGCAGGTGAAAATGCTCATCACAGATATCCTGGAACACAAAATCCTGTCTCTGGCCATAGCATCTATGCTCTGGATCACTCAACAGAGGCAGAAAGTGAAAAGCCAGGCTTGGGGCTGAAACCAGCCAGTCTCCTCCAGGGATATGGGACATCAGGATGGGACAGAGCCTGTGATGCAGAGCTGCAAAGGAGAACTGCACCATTCTCGTGGTGGGAGATGCCAGCCCAAGGTGTAAGCCTCACCACCAGCATGCTGGATTTGACAGGTCTATGCACTAGTAAACAAACTGCAGCCCAGGTGATTTCAACACCCTGAGCCATTTGAGTGTCTGCATAAAAGTCTGTCCCAGACTAAATATGGTGCAAATTTTTAGAGGGACCTATATGAAACTGTTCTGGTCCCTGAGTAGAGATGGACACACAGAATCTGCCAAAAATTATTCATCCAACCAGGAAGTATCAAGAGGATTTTATATAGGAAAAAAGATTTGAAGAAACTCAGTGGTTAAGGGAATGTTCATTTTACTTTGTAATTCACCTTAACTGATCCTGTACATGAACCAAAACCCCCGAGACAAGAAATGTGTGCAAAAGATATAAACCTGTGAAATGGTGGGACAAATAGTTTCTCCTCCTCTAGTAAAATGAAACACCAGCTACTTGGGAAAAGAATCCATGTGCCAAATCTGTAAATATGCTCTACCTCTTTTTATGCTGCTGCTATAATTAATGTAAGAACCTTTACAATTCCTATCTGATACTTACACTTGTTATAGCAACATATTTAATTCCAGAGCTACATCCTTTAGCAGATTCTTTTACTTCATTCAAATTACTAATCGTTTAGATTCTCTCTGAAAGTCTTTCCTCCCTCACTCCCCATGCATGCTTAACCTAATTAACTATAAATGAGAAAAAATGCTATTCACATAAAAAGAAAATGTTAACCTATAAATTATCCAGTGCTCCCTCCCGAGGCTGGCAACGCCTCTCGCAGAAAAGCTCAAATATTGGTGCAGTATTCTTGGCTTCCTATCCAGTTTCTGCCACCCAAAATCATTTTATACAACACGTTACTCTGCCATTTTGTACATCTGGCAACATTTACTGATACTAAGTCCTCTCTCGTGTTTTCAAGATTACACGAAGGAGGATTTCTAGGATGATTAATTGGAGAGAGAAAATCATTCCTTTATATTTCAAGGAACATTTGCAGAAGACTAATGGTCACTTATGGAAATATGGCCTCTTTATACCCATTAATGTCTTCCAGTGCTCCCTGTGGGTCACACAATTAACCACCCTTTTGTGTTTCTTTGCTGCCGTCATCCAAAATCCTCTCAGTTGTTGTCATCAAAGCAGAAAATCTTCTGCTTTGCCATGGCCAGGTCAAAAGCACGCTCAGGTTTGTGGGACTGAGCCATCTAAGAGACTTACTTTATACATTTCTCCTCAAAATACATTTTTTCCCCAGAGGTTCTCAACTACATTTTGCCAAATTCGACCCTGACAATCATTTCCAAATATATTTGTAAATCCAAATAAAAAGTAGAGAGAGGCAGTCCTTTATTTTCTAATTCTATTCCCATCCTTTTGTGATTTTATTCATCCCACTCTCCAGTGGTGATGGAAAGGGCTTTGCTGTGCCTAGCACAATATAATTCTGATCCAGAGCTAGAGCTCCAGAATACTGTTGTACCTCATTGCTATTGTCACTAGTGTTACCATAATTTGGAGTTATAACAGCTCAAATGAAACCTGACATAACAGATCCCTGTCCAGTAAACCTGTGCCCAGGTACCAGCTCACAGCATGGGCACCACCAGGGATGCTGGGCCCAAGTGAAGACTGGCACTAGGCACAGATGAGGGAAATGACCTTTCCATCACATTTTCTGTGGTTCCCTGCTCCCTGTCCCTACCTCGCTGTCACTGCAGGGCTTTGGGTCAGTGTCCCAAGGGCATCAATAGGCCCTGATAGCCCAGGGACTGGTACCACACAGTGTGCTGCCCAGCTTCTTCCCTTTGCCAACGAGAGCAGATGGACCTAGCAACAGCCTCTTGCCAGGACATTTGTGTGCACTCTGCTTTGGAGCTGCCATCTCAGCAGCTCATGGTTTAACTTACCACCAACTCCACTGCACTCCTCAGTGTTTACCCTGAGCTCCAGGAGTGACAGTGAGCTCTGTGCAACACTGCCACTGTCACCTCTGCAGCCACATCCCTGTATCCAGAGCCCAGACACCACGAGGAGGCTGATGCTCTTTCAGACAATGCCCAAGTAATTCAGAGCACACCAGTCCCAGGCACATGTGGAGTTGTCACCTTCCAGTGGAGATGGCTGGTGCCAAGAACAACCTCTCTTTTCAGAGAGGCAGAGGAGTTAGAGCTGTCAGCCAACACCACGGATGGGTATCTGCTGACAGCTGGGCTTTGGTACAGTTTCCTTTGTAACCTCTTCCAGGTATTTTATTAAGTGAAAAATATCAACACTGGGGGTTTTTGCCCTTGATGTCAAAAAACACAAACCCAAGCATAGAAGAAAATGAGAGAGAAAAAGGAGAAATGAGGGCAACACTGATAAAAACAGGGAGAAATGCTAGATCAAAACACTATAAGTTAAAAAAGAGACAAATTGCTTATCTGTTCATTCCCAATTCCCTGAAATTGTGTCCATTTTGATGGTGCTTGATCACAAGCTGAGAAGAAATGGGCCTTCCAGCTGCGAGGAGACAGCCTCACACCAAAACAGGAAAGAAAAGCATAACATGCTTGCCATTCCTGAATACAGTAAAAGAAAATTTCAAGAACAAACTGCTGGCATTTTGTTTTAGCTTCCTGCATAGCAAAATCAAGACAGATTTAATGAGTGTGTGTGCATTATATGGAGCAGGAAACACTGTCACCATTACATAAATTAGTTTAAATTTTTATGCATACACAATTCTGCTAAAATATTCCTATTAAATGTATGCGTAAAATTCAGAAGATAAAGCCATCTAATTTCTTACCATTTCTATATCATTGTTTCAGGATAATTTACAGCACTTTAGCAGAGAATTACAAGAGCCATCCATGTACCTTCACTCATATTTTTACCCTGATTTTCCCACAGGAAGCCCTGTGCTCTTTTCTGGTCACTCCAAAGACTGTATCAGCACCACAGCACCTTGCAGACAGACCCCCATCACACCTATCCACTCTGCTCTCTCCCCACAATCTCACTCACCCTTAATACCCACATTTTGTGTTCCCTGAGCTTCTCTGGTGCCACATGCATTCCCTGTCTCGTTTCCCATCAGAGGCTGAGCCTGTTCCTCTAACCCTTGCCAAGGGAACAGCAGCCACTCCTTCCCTTTCCACAAACCCCTCATTCCAGTGCCTGCACAAACCCCAATTGCTTCCTTTCCTGTTCACTGCCAGGAATCCCTTTCATCAATGGGTTTGCAGCACTACAATTGCTAAGAATTTTAGTTAATTGGTAGTAATTATAGTTAAGAGTAACTAGAGGCTCATTCACAGGGGGGAGGGAAGGCTGAAGGGGGAGAAATATAATTCAGTGTGCCTTCAACTCTGAGCACACACTTAGCTGAGCAGGGTTAATAAGAGCATCAGCCTGGTTCCCGAGCACACAAGAGGTAAATAGAAGCAATTTTTCATGTTTTATTCTGCAGGCACAGTTTTACCATGGCCCGTTTTACAAGTGAGGTAAATGAGTCATAGAAAAAGCAAGTAGCTTGACCAAGGCTTTGCAGTAAGACATCGGCAACACAGAGAGCACTGCAGGAACTACTTTCCAGCCCACTTGGTCCTCATGGGAACAAAATCTTGCCTTATTTTTATTATTATTATTCCTGTGTAGTAGCTACCCTCATATGCAGGATCAGGAATTTTAGGCTAAGCTGTGGCACAGCTGCACAATTGAATTTGAATTAATCAATCTTTAATCCCTGATTAGGTAAACATAGCAAGAAGAAAATATCTGAGGGAAAGAAAACTTCTATCAGAAATGAAATTATTACTTGAGAGGCTAACATCCTGCATCAGTTTACAACTGATAAGATTCAATATGCAGTCGTGAAAAAACATTAGAAAGTCTATTAGGAGACACTTAGGTGAATATTGTGTTCCAACCTTTAAAATCCAAGCTGTGCCTCAAGATTGTAACTATCTTTTTGCTCCAGAACAAAAAAAAAATAATAAAATTGAAAGGCACAACTATTAAGCAAGGATAAAGGTTGAGTCATAAGCAAATGTCATGTTATAGATTTACCTACCAACAAGAAGGCAGCGGGGTTCAGGTCAGAGGTTAATGAAAGACATCCAAAGGTCATTCAGTGATTATGTGAGAGCATGAGTTTAATAGGGCACGGGGACGACAGACACTGACAGAAGATTTATACCAGAGGTGATGACACTGCTCCGAATAGTGCTGATAAAAAGAGCCCCAATATGGGCCTGAACAGAATGATGAATGGTGCACAGGGCTGCTCACACTTCTCATTATAAGCTCCTTCACTCATGGTGGCACTTAGCAGCATTTATTTACTGGGGTTTGATGGTACTGAGCAGAAGCATAGTATATCTAATACTTTAAATGTAGACTTGCCATATAAAAATGAAACAAGAGATAAGATTAGACCATTGAATAATTGCCCAGCTTTCCTGCAGAGATTATATTCACCAGTGCTAACATTATTTTTTTCCTAATGTTCTAGTGCACGAACAGCTCAAGTGAATTAATTTTCTAAGGCAGAAGGTCAAAGGAAAGTAACTGATAAGCGTTGTGCCTGCTATAGAATATCACTTTACAATATTCTCGCCTCCTCATTTATCAGATAGAGAGGGAGAGATAATATAATAAAGGTATATAAACATATTTTTTGTCACAAAGAATTTAGTTTTAGTTGTCCCAAGTGCTATTTTTCCTTGTGGCTTTTAGTGAGAAGAGGATCAGAGAAGTCAGCCAAAAATGTCAAAATAAAAAAAAAAACAACAACCCCACAAAAAAACCAACAACAAACCTTAGGGCCAAACCCAAGGAAAACTGAGACCTGATAAATAACATGCACTGCACCAAGAAACTCCTTTTCAGACTGTTATATATTTATCAAACCACTGGAGTGTGAATTTATGAATAAGTCTTATCATCTTTCAGGCAGCAGGCACAATAAAAATTAGAACTACAGAAAATTGTGGGTATTACAAAAGGTTATTTCTATCAGTTCATGTGTATCTGTAGATGGGAATGTCACAGAAAGAAGTTCTGTTCGTCTTTCCACTCACATTTCACCCAGAGACAGAGCAGTACTGCATGACATCATAGTTAACATTTAGCTGCACATGCAGCAACATAAATAAATTCTTACTCAAACAAGAGGTGTGGTAAATAGTGTATGCAATTTTAAAAGGTGGAGAGCTGTAACATTCTGAGCATCCAGTATCACCCCTCTCCAACACAGTTCATTTAATGGCCTTACCTGTGCTGCCATCATTGTACTTCCCAATGCATCTCTATTTTACACCATATCTATCTTGTAGTGCCTGAATATGTGATAAACAGGGAAAAAATCCCCTCCCTGCACTTCAGAAAGAAAGAAATATCTCCTGAGTTACCTTGAAAATCACACAGTGGCTATCTAATACCTGAAGGGCATCTGAAGGTCCAGTAGATCCCTCAGGATAAGGGACTCCAGAAAACCAGATGTATGTCAGACAAAAGTTGCTGAAGTGTCACATCTAGTTAATGGAGAGAGGAATTACAGTCACTTACACCTCTGCTTGACTAGGAAGAGTGGAAAAAGGAAAACAAATGTAAATAATACCTTATCCCTGTGCAGCACATGAGACCTGTGCATTGTGTGAGCCAAAAGGGAGCACAAGAGATGCTGGCTTTGTACCAGGCCCTGCAACATGGCAAACTCCAACCTGAGAGAAAGAAATGTCTTTTGTTACCAATCCAGATATTCCACCAACTCACACCCCTGATACAAACCACAGACTGGAATTTCTCAGTCATCTCTTCAATCTATGCCCAGAGCAGATGGACATATATATATATATGCATTTTTTTTTCCTTTTAAAGGACCTCCCTCAGTTTTCCAATGTTTTCCAAGTACTACAGAATAATTTACCAAAAATACATGTAACCAACATTTCTCAATAGCAGGTTGTTTATTAATCTTCAACATCTGGGTATCTATTTTCTCTAATTTTTAATCACTAAAAATTAACATAAATATATCAACAAAGCCATTAAAATACAGTGTGAGTGTGCAGGGTACATTCAGATATATGAAAACCGATGAAAAGGCAGAATGGTTTTCCTTTAAAGCTCTCTAGTCATCAGTGACACTGTCATTCAGCATGTTTTACTGTCCACTCAAATCAAATGAATAGAACAATCTAAGGGAAGCCACAGTGTTTCTGGGCAGACAGTGTATTTGTTAGTGAGGCAGACAATAAAACATTAGTAAAGCATCTGAAGTGGCTCTACACCAAATGAGGATGAGATTTCTTATTTATGAATAAGAAAAAAACTCCTTGAATGACACTCCTTATTATGCAGAAAAAGAGAAAGCCAGAATGACTGAAATTCTGCCTATAGAGCAAACAGAAAACATATCAGTTTTCTAGCACAGCCACAGGAGACCAAGTTTCATCTGAAGATATAAGATGTAACATCACTGCTGGTTCTGAAGTTAAGATCACTTTTTCAGAAGCAGCAGAAACGGCAAAACATTACTCATTTTGGCCCATGTTCTGGTTACAAGCATGTAAAGCTACTTTTAAAGTCTCTAATAATATATAGCTAAAATCTCATAACTGGAATAAAACACGATCTTGATTCTGCTGCACCACAAATGCTGGAAAATTATCTAAGAGTCCAGAAATTGTATAAGCAGATTACTCTTAAAAAGACTGGTGCATGAAATTCCCTTTTTAAAATAATATATTTGGCAACTGACACATGGCTTTGAATTTATTTGGAATGGATCTTCATAAGACTCTAAGGATGCACATATGAGAAGTTGCTGCCCTTTCCCAAAGTAATTATGTTATCTGGAGTCCAGCATCAGCCCTGCAGATCCGAATTAATTATCAAATAATCTAATCTGCCAGATTTAGATCAAATCTCCAGAAGAACTGGTTTCTAATTGTAGGTATATGCATGTATATACGTGCGTATCTGTATGGACAATATTTTTAGTTTTACACTCTGTGAATTTAATTAATTTAGTTCTTGAAAAAGCTTTCTTATGAGAAAGGCCAGAAAAGAAAGTACTGTGACAACAGCCATAAATCCACAGCAGAAGATCAGCAGGGTAAATAGCACAGGGCACAAGTTGTTTTCAAAGTGTTTGTGTTCATGTCGAGTATGTGTGTTTATCTTTATGCGAGTCTTGGCCTGCTCAGAGTACTTCAATTCCTGGGTAATGGAAAGACCATCAGAAACCTGAATCTCATCATCTTGTTTCATAAATGAATCACTCGAGCAAAAAGAACAAAAAAACCTACTAAGAACAATCCAAACACAAATACCATACTGAGATTTTTGTCTCTGCAACATGAAGGCCAAATTCTTCACTGGGGTAAATTTACAATGCCAGCAGAAATTCACATTCAAAGTGTGTAGCATAGGAGTGAAGGGCTAAGACAAAATCCAGGAGCCGGTTTAAGCTGGTCATAGTTCAGTGTTCCACATCAGCAACACAGCTGGGCACATATTTTTCAGTACCTCTGAAGTCCTGCGTACTTTAGCTCAACTTGTGTGTGATAATTCTACTAAAAGAGGTAAGAATTAAAAAAATATCTTCCTCATTAAACCTTCTTAAGCCTTCCTCATTAAACCTTCAGAAGATGTGGAAGAGAATGTAACTGATTCCGCTAATAGATCCGTTTGCCATTGCATTAAAAAATAAGTTCAGAAGGTTCATACCCTGTGTTCTGGTAGCAACATCAAATCTTACACAACATGGCTAAGCCCCTGCTTTCATCAGAAAAGGTCAAGTTAAAGCAGTAGCTCAGAAATCCAAGGCAGCCTAACAATTCTTTGCTGACACCAGCTAGTGTGTCACTATAGAATAAAAAGACAATTCTTTATCTTTTCACAGTGATTATTGCCAAAATGGTAATATAATTATGAAATAGGAAAAGGCCTGAGAACTCTGCAATACCAATTCCATTTATACTATATTCCCATGGAATCATAGAATGGTTTGGGTTGGAAAGGACCTTAAAGATCATTCCTTTCCAATCCCCTTGCCATGGGCAGGTACACCTTCTGCTGGGCCAGGTTGCTCAGAGCCATAGCCAGCCAGGACCAGTTCTGTTCCTGTCGTCCTTCTCTAGCACATGGCTCTCCAGTGTTACCTCTGTGACCCTGAGACTTAAAAAAAATATATATCATAATGCTGACTCAGACAATTATTAATCCTCCTTGTCTTTTTATAGCTTCAGGGAGACTTATACAGAGTTCACTACAAGGTACTGCTCCGTTTATCCCAGTGTTCCTTGCACAATCCAGTTGCCCAACACCAGACTTCACTTTTTTCTTGCTGAGCTTGCTGTGGCTGCATGCCATGTACTCAGAGTGCTCCCAGGACAGCACGGGCTCCTGCTGGGAGTGCTGCATTGCATCCTGCATCCTGCTCTAGCCCTTGGCATGGAGGCAGTGGGTGAGCTGGCTCCCAGAGCTCAGCACCTGCTGGAGGTCACAGCACGGAGCTGCCAGCACAGGAATTTCTGGCTGCTCTGGTGCAAAATAACCAGGAGGGGCCAAAAGAGTGTCATGAATTTAGGATGAGATTCAAGGGCACTGTGCCTCTGCCCCCTCTCCTTTATCAGGCTCTGACAGCCCATTAGTTATGGCATCAGATGGGATGTTTTATTGTCTGAAATTGTAGAGATTCTGAGACTAATTGTGCAGCCACAGGGTGTGCAATGCTATTCCAGATGCCCTGGAGTGTTCCTCCCCAGCCCCAGCCCAGCCTCAGCAAGGTAAGGGCCTTGCAGGTGGCTGTCACATCCCCAGCTCCATGCAGGTGTCCTGGATGCCTTAAAGTATTTCTAAGACAGATCATCAGTGCTGTGTTTAGGCACCAAAATTGCTTACTAACTGTCAAAAGCAACTCCAGCTGATGGAATATATTCCATTAAAACTGCTTTTAATGGAAAATTGTGTTTCTAAGTGAGCTCTTGGCTTCTTTATTTTTGCATTTGCATCTTGTGCTTTCTGAGGGAAAGGTCAAATTTGTGAGGAAGCTGAATGCTGCAAAATGGAAATATTTGTTGGAAATGAGAACTTGCGATATTTGAATTGTCACAGTAAATTTGCAGATTTCCGTTGGCTAAGAGAAATAGACATTTTTCAAACTGCTCTGTAATGTGCCCTTCCCAGCACTGTCAATGCCAGCCGTGATTGCTGTCTAACAGAAGTGCCTGAGACTGCAGCAACACAAACATTCCTCAACACTGACCCAGATAACCTGTGCTATTGAACAAATTACACAGGATAACATCATTATCTCCTTATTCTGAGGCCTAAAAGTTAGATGTCTATGAAGTTTGGCACCTTTTCCATCTGCAACAGGTGAAGGAAAGAAATAGGCCTCTCCAGAAGACAATTTTTATTAAAATAGATGCATTAAATGAGCACAAGGATCACACTCTGTGTGTGCTATTTCTTTCTACCACCTGCAGAGGAATCTGCTGCTCTCTCTGGACTGTAAACCCTGCAGGAGTAGCCTTGTTCATAGATTCATAGGATATCCTGAGTTGGAAGGGACCCACAAGGATCATCGAGTCCAACTCCTGAGCCTGCACAGCACCACCCCAAGATGTGTGCCTGAAGGGTTCACACTCTGCCTTTGTACACTGAAGGGCAAAACAGGGTGGGTTATTGCCCTATTTCACAATAATTTAAAATAAGTTGTTGATATTTTTGTAGGCCTAAGTAGAAAGTCTGTATCTCTACAAATAAAGTGCCAATTAAAATAAATTCAGTCAACAGTATTGTAAAATGTCACTCTGATTGCCTGCTAATGACTACACAGAAAACCCTGGGATCCTGGGCAGAAGCTTTCAAGTGCAGTTCTTAGAATCTTCTCCTTCCTTTTGGATCTGAGATGCCATAAAGGGAAAGGAGAAGGACAGGGAAAAGGAGGGAGGGAGGCAGGAAGGGAGAGAATCTGAGTTTCACGGGGAGAGAAACTGTGAAGCTCCAAACTCAAGCACAATAATTTTCATTCTAACTTCAACGACACATGTATTTAGAATATTTTCAATCAAGCCCAGAAAAACCTTCTTGTGCAAGGCTGCTTTCATTCTCAGACTGCAGTTTTTCTGTTTGCATTTCTTATGCCATTTTCCTCATCCACTCAGCCATCTATTTTTAGCTTGATTTGACACAAATTTCCTCCCTGTCCTTTTTTACATACACTTACTCATCTGCACTGACCTTATTTTGACTCTTAGCAAGTGACACAGTTATGACAGATGCACGCACTCACAGGACTAGAATGCATTCATGTACATTCCCTGTGTACCGTCAGGCTCCACACTGTCCTTGCTTCTCACCAGAAGCCACCACTGAAAAAAAATTACTCCTACGAAAAATACACTCCACTGAAGACCAGTGTCCCAGCTATTTAGTCAGTCCCTTGAACCTAGATGTTGCCTGGTGTGTATATAAAAATATGGTAGGAAGTCTTTAATTTCTAAAATCCACATTTGAATGCATTCTAACATGATGATGGTTACTTGTATTTTCAGTATCTTGTTTAAATGTCACAGTCCTTCAATGCTCCAGCTGTTTGTGGTTCTTTGGCACGTGATTCAATGAGGTTATGTTGGCAAACTTCTGACTGGGCTGGACTCCATATCTCAGAAACCACAGCCATGGCTGGCAGTGTTTACTCCCTTGGTGACTATTTCAGCAGATACTGAATGAGTGTGGAAACCAGATCGGGGCTGAGCCACGCTGGCAGAGTGACACAGGGAAACCCAGGCTGCATTCGTCCATGCAGCACCTTTCAGCACATAAATAAAGGACTTTAGCCCCTGGAGCTGACAACCCAGCATCTTTTGCGAGTGGCTAAATAAATAAACAAAAATGCCTTTGATAGCAGCCCTAAAACTGCATATCCTGTTGCTATCCTGAGATAAGCACAAGCCCTTTCCATACGTGAGAGTGCCCGTGATCCGATGGCTTCACACTGCTGCTGCCTCTTTTCCCTTTTCTCTCTAAAATGCCAACACTATTGGAAAATCAATTTTATAGAACTTGTCCACTACTCGCTGTGCTGTTGCCAAGACCCCAGAGTAGTTCACAGCACGCTGCTCTTTGTGCCTAACAAGCTCCTGTGCTGCAGGACTTGTCAGCCGTGCTGCTCTCTGCCTGTGACCCAGCTGTGTGCTAACCTAGGTGGCTACTGCACCTCCTTTTGCAGATAATAAAACACAAAATAGCACCCTCAGCTAGTGAGATAAAAGGCATTTCTGGAAAACGTGCCCAGTTCTATTATTCTTTATTTATGAAGGCCTTTCAGAAGGCTTCTGTAGGTATGGAGAACTTCCAAAAAGACTGTGGAAGAGATTTATATTCCTGCAGAATAGTTAGAATTTACAGTATCTTTTTTTTACAATCCTAGCTAAAGGCCCCAGATAAGAGCAGTACTTGATATAGTTGTCTGCAGTGTGGAATGAGGGAGGGACAGGCATTCTTTGTTGCAAAACTGCTGCTGGTCTTTGGCCATGCTTCAGCACAGCACACAAACAAGCCTCTGCAGAAGGCTGTCATAGATATTTAGGATCTGCAGACTGTGCTTGAAGAGCTCTATGGGCATTCATTCATGCACCTGGCACAAAGCAAACCTGGCCTGATCCCTGGGAAAAAGGTTCCCACACAGATGGTTTTCTTCCACTGAGTGCACTCTGTGGTTGCCCCACTATTGGACACAGTGAAAGGCCTTGGGAAAGAACAAAAAACTTTGACCTGATGTTGTCCTTTATTTATATAAATTCTGGAAGCCCTACCAGGAATCAACTCCAGACTTCTATAAAATGCTTCTTCTTGCCAAGCACGTAGGCTTTTCCCAAGTTACACATGATACAGGCTCAGAAACACCTGATATTTTATCATGATTCACCACAGAGACTTGGGTTAGGTTTTTCTACCTACTCTCTTATTTTCTTTTTGCCTTTCTCACCCATGAGTCCATGTATCCATGTATCTATTGTCTTCTCACAATTCCTTTACAGTCCTGCTGTGGACACACCTCCAGTCAAGCCAACTGACCTTGGCTCACCCAACCAGCATCTCCGGCAGCTCTGAAGGCCTTTACTAATTACAGCTTTTAAAAAGCCACTGTTAAAGACAGGAGAGCAATTCCACTTTTTCTACAGGTACGTGACTGCTTTAGGCTCCTCTGCTTTGTATGAACTTCCCCAAGTTTTTCACTGTCAGATTTATTATATCCAGAGCAATACCAACGTCCCAAAACTAAATTCAGAACATTCTGTATTATCTTTTCTGCAGCCAGTGCAATGAAACAACTCTGTGCTGCTTTCCAAGAGATGATTATCCCATGATATTTCACAGCAATTCCAGTCAATTCAGAGCAAGTGTCATTTCTCTGCAGATCATATCTCTGCCTCCTTTCTCTGTAAAACTATTTATTTTGGCAATTTCCAATTCAGATAAATTTTTGTATGCTTTTCCCTCATGCTTCTCCCGTTTTTGTGCAACAGGATGTTGTGTCCTCTAAGATAATCAGATGGGTGTAAGGACTGAGACTTCAGCTGCTGTGAGTTGGCAATGCCATAAATGGCAATGCCATAGTTTTAATATGCTACTATTAATATGGCTAATATTTGTCATATGGTCGCTTTCTTCCGGTAGGAATTAGGATCTCGTGATTTTATAGTACCAAATTGATATACAAGTCATTACCTGACTATATTTACATGTGCCTGGAGAAAAAAAGATCCAGCAATCACTAGCAGTTTCCATCTACTTATGCCATACATTCCCCTCCAGAGCACAGACTTCATGTTCCCAAAGTTTCTGATTTCAGGCTTTCTGATGGTCCTGCTCTTTAAGGCACAAATAGATAAGGCACTTTGTTCTGCTTCAGGCCTGTGGCTGACCAAAGGCATTTATCTGACGTTAAGGAAAGATATTTTATTTGATTAAAAAAAGCTTTTGTATTTCTTGATCCAGAATCTGGCATTCAAGTACAGCAAAATAACCATCTAAACCACAGACAGGGCAGGCAGCTCAGCAGAATTACTGAGAATAAAAAGACACTGTTTCTGTGTGACTAAAGCCAAAGGTGAATGATTTGAAAATTCATTTATTGCTCATCTAAACCACAATGGGTTTCTGCTGCTGCAAATGTCTCCCTTTTCCATTCTTAATATGTCTATTATAGACCCATATCCTCCCCTCTGAGTTTGTACATTTTTGGTGACACTGCTGGTCACAACATACCAGCACAAAGAAACCACAGTTATCACTAAAGATGTCACTACAGTAAACAGCTACAAATTCCATCCTACGCAGTCATTATTCTGGCAACTCTAAGGGGATAGGCAATCTGAATCTCTGCAGACCTTGTAATATGGAAAGCTCTGTCAAAGCCAGTGCAATACCAAGCTTGGGGGAATGCAATGTGCAAATCTTTTACATAAATAGCATTCAATATCAGTGTGAGAAAGGGAAGAGCTCATTAATAGAATAATAATGAAAATAATGTTACAATGAATATATATGACATACAAATGAGTGTAACACCATTATTCTCACATATTCCATCTCACCTATATAAATGGTAGTTTTTGTTGTGATGCCTTTACCATCCCTAAGATAGGCTAAAGCAAATTGTATTCTGCTTCACGTTGTACATTTTTCCCCTAAAGGCCCAAACTGGAGGTGAAAGCGTGGCTTCTGGAATACAGAAATGTGCAATTTTGTCCTCAATCAAATAAAGTCAAGCTCATGGGAAAGTCCTTGTGGGACCAGGTGTTCAGGAGGGCTGGAGCTGGGCTGGCAGCTTCAGCTGGGAGCAAGGACTTCATTCCCACCATGAAGGTGGAACAGGCTGTGCTACTGCCCCCAGCCCAGCTGGGACCGTGCTCATGGGGGAAACAACCCAACACATCCAGGTTTTCTTTTCATTACTGGATCACAGAATGTTAAGGATTGGAAGGAACCTTAAAGATCATCCAGTCCCAACCCCCCTGCCATGGGCAGGGACACCTCCCATTAGACTGGGCTGACCAAGGCCTTATCCAACCTGGCCTTGAACACTGCCAGGGTTGGGGCATCCACAGCACCCCTGGGCAACTGTTCAGTGTCTCACCACCCTCACAACAATGAACTTCTTTCTAACACCTAACCAAACTTCCTGTCTTTCACTTTGCACGCAGGACTCAAAGTGAAGTGCTCCTCTCACAAACGGCGCGGCACTCCTGCGGCCGCGCTGCGGAGCGGCGGTACGGTACCCAAGGGCCCTCCGGGGCTCCCTGAGGGCCGGCTGCCGGCCGAGCATCCCCGGCGCCCCCGCGCTCCCTGCCCGGCACGGCCGAGGCCCGGCGGGCGCTGCGGAGGCTGCGCGGGGCGGGGACTGCGGAACATGGCGGAGGGCGAGTGAGTCCCGGCGCTGCGGAGGGGCC